>CAMOHE010045147.1:8469-29634 GCA_946598075.1 Artocarpus hirsutus | reverse complement strand
TCACATGGGTGTTCAGTTATTTGATAATATGTAGTTTTAGTGGGAGTTTGTATTTGAATGCTAATTTTCTTTGTATATAGACATTGTGTGTTTGTATATGTTTTCTGCAGAAATAAAGAATACAGTTTACTTACACTCTGATTTCGGTACGGTTTTGATCTCATTCAGATATAAGGTAGGACCAGTTGGAAATAAACATGTTTATATCACATTGCATGTAATTTCCATGCTACATATCCATACTTGATCTATGTCATTTGGTTATATCGATATACGTAATCATTGATAGGTCTAGTCACACTATATTTGTGACGAAGGCCGCTTTGATTCTATGTTGGTATGATCAATGGACGAGATTGATCAGGAATACCCTTATATATGATAGCAAAAGTTGAGCTCACTAAAGTTAACACATTTTTGTAAAGATACATATGTGGCCCAAGTGGGAGATTGTTAGAAAATAATTTTTCATGTGGGTACACATATGTAATTAAATATGTTATTTGATGCTATCTTAAAGTAAAGCCTAAATTAAAGTGATATAATTAAGATAAAGTTAAAAGGCTTTATTAGGTATTAAAATAATGTATGAGTTATTTTATAAATATTAAATGTGTAGATACCAATTTGTAATTTTTAGATTTTATGATGGGCGAAACTGAAAATACATTAAAATAACAAAAGTTATATATTTTGGTTATGGTCCACAATTCATACGTGTTATTCATTCAGAAAATTATAGACATCCCGATTATTTAGAAATCTCATCTTCCTTGAAGTTTCAAAGGAATACGTATTGAATTGGAATGCGATAACCCAAGTTTATTATGCGATCATGAATCCAGGTACGCTTTCGCAATTCAGAACTATTCTTCTCAATAATTTGACATGAACGATCCTGTAGAATTTTAGTTCGATCCAATCTATCATTTCCTCCATCGTAAGCCTAGAGAGGGACTAAAAAGTTGATTAAAGTTCAATGGCAAGGAGTTGACCAAAATCTTTAAAAAAAAACAAAAGAGTGAAAGAAGCTACAATAATAATAGAAGAGATCGTTGGCTAATTGAAACTAAAAGAGTATTTAAAAAGTCAATTCGAACTACTCGTTTAAATATAAAATAGTGTATGGGAGAAATAAAATTGGTAATTTGTGCCAAATTTTTTTGGTTCAAATATGTCCTTATAAGTTAGGGATTTGTTTTTGTATCTTAACCAACAACGTGGGACTCGGGCTTTTACTTTTGCCCTTTACATAACCAAGTTTGGAAAGGATTTCTAATTTTTTTATTGAAAAATTGAAACTAATCTGGTTTTGCAGTGGGCCCCAATTTTCCCGTTTGAGAAGGGTAGTGGGCACTGGTTTTGCAGTGTTTATTGTTTAATGTGCACGCCTCGTTAGGAATATTTAGTCCCAATATCATGCCTTGCTCATTATTCTTTCAAAAAAAGCAAAAGAAAAAAATGCAAATTAAGAGAGAGATGACGAGAGAGTAAGTAAACGTGGAGCCCACACTTCACATGGACAGTGTCACAGTGGCCACGTAGGACATAGGCAAGGGCTGCTTAAAGAATCTCCTCTAATCCCCTCCCAACCAATCATCCTCCTCCTCCCACGTGGGACTTGGACCCTCCGTGACATAACATACAATCACCTGCCTTCTCTCTTATTTCTTTATTCATATTGTATAATGATGTGTTTTTCCGCTTGAAAGCCTACTATAACAAAAGAAAATTCTTTTTTTTTATAAATTTAATGACTGAAAGAAATATATATATATATATATTTTTTAAACTCACCGATTATTATATAATATTATATTCCAAAATCTCATATCACGATGTAGTTGATACCCTCCCTATAATAACCCACGCCTTTTGGGTTGAATCATAAGCAATTCATTGGTTAGCCATTATGCAATTTACCCATTCCCCACCTCCTTTTTTGGCTCACTCTTGATCATCTTCCTACTACCTTCCTTTCCTTTCATTCCTCATCTACTTTCTCTCTTGTTTTCCCCCCTTCTTTCTTACTTAGCACTTCCTTTAGTTTCTTCTATCTTCTAGCTATATATTAGATCACATACAACTATATACACAAAAGTGATCTTTCAGAATATAGTATATATATAACTCCAAAAGAATATATAACATGGGGGACTCTTCTGCTTCTTATATTCACATGGTAAGCTAGCTAAATATATGCTCCTGAATAATTAAATTGGTTCTGATCATGATCAAGTACAGCTTATAACGATCTTAAAATTGTGATATCATGGTATATATACTGGGCGAAGGTGCACCATCTCATAGAAGAGTGCATAGTGTTCAACATGAGCAAGGAAGAGTGCATGGAAGCCCTCGCAAAGCATGCAAATATCAAACCCGTCATTACCTCCACAGGTACTCATGATGACCATTCCATGTATGTGTGTATATATATATATATATATATATATATATATATATATATATTTTTTACATGCAATATTGATATGTGCTAGTTATACATGTGTATATACATGCTGTTTGGAAACGTAATTTAAATCAAGAGTTTAAATCAAATTTGTTTGAAATTGTCATAAAGTTGATTGATCATAATTTTGTAGCTTGAATTATGTTCCCAGATGGATGTATATGCTTGAATTACGTTCCCAAATAGATGTATATATTAAGTATCTGCGAATCCATGTATTGAGGTTGATCAGTTTCAACAACTATTCCTTCATCCTTTATCCCCGAGTTCATGTTCATGATGTGTGTGTACATCTCTTTGCAATTAGTTTGACGGCTAAAATTCAAAAAGTAACCTCTTGATGAGCTAATTGTGTGTGTATATACGCACACACATATATGTATGTATGTGTGTATGTATAATAGTGTGGAAGGAGTTGGAGAAGGAGAACAAGGAGTTCTTTGAAGCCTACGCCAAGAGAAGGAAGGAGAAATCGAGTGCTTCTTCCACGGAGGATGGAGACAAGTCAAATTAGGCTCCACAACTTGATTTCTCATCATCGTCATCATATCATTCCACCAATAAAATCAGATAACCCCAACCACGACCAATAAGCTACCCTGTCATCTTCATGATGATCTTGATTTATCATTGATTCCACACCAACCATGTGTATTTAACAGGAACAACGTGCTCGCCTTAAAATTATGTCAAATTTCTATTAAAGAGTATGATACGACGTCGTATATAAGGGGTTGAGAGCGATTTGATGATGGGATGATCTGGAGATTGGGAGTGTGACAAGAGATGGTTACGTGTGGGAACGGGGCTAATGCATCGTGGCAAGCCCCTTTGTAATATTCCTCTCCTTGCTTGCACTGCTCAATGATACTTACGATTTCACCGACTTTCGTTTTCTAATTTGTTTTCATCTTTATGAGATTTTATTTCTTCTTACACTTGAACAAATTTTATTTGTTTTTTCTTGTGAATTTTATTTGGTAAATGAGTGATTAATGTGTTGAAAATCTGCTATAAAGACTTGAAACATGTAATGAAATACGATTTCTTTAAAACGCTATTTGTTCCTTTTTGATTGAGATTATTTACGAGAATTACTCTGTAAATCGCTTGCTGAATATAACAACCTTATGAAAGTGTTTCTATACTAAGCAATGACGAAGAAACACTAAAAAATTTGAACAAAGTTTTTTTGAGAGAGAAATCGTAAATTAACTTTGATCACGTTTTTAATTTGTAATGAAAAGACAATCGTTGATTACATCATTTGAGAGTAACTGCCACCTGTTCAAAAAGATTGCAACTTTTCTGATAAGCTAAATTCGAATTTTACATTGTTTTTGAAAGGTGATAACCTTTTAAAATGAATTCAAATTATTTTAAATTAATTAATTAATCTAAAAATAAAATAAAATAAAAATTATATCCAAATTTAATAAAATAAAATAAAATATTATTACAACAATCTTGTTGTCCAAGTCTTGCTTTAAATGAAGCTTAGGTATACAAATCATCAAACCCTTCAAATGGGTAAAGCCTTATAAAGTTTCTCATGTACGACTGTAGGTTGTAACAATACTTAAAATTTAAACTTAGAACAATTCCAACATAACGACGATGATTGAGAACCAAACGGAAAAGTTGCAAGCAAGGAAACGTGGACCATTTTGAATTGCCTTCATCTCGTACTATTAGCTACAGGCAAATGTTTGATTGGTCGATTTTTTCGGTTTACTTGGATACTTTCTAATGTCTAATTTTATGTATATTATTGCAATGACAATTAATACTAACTTTCAACGGTATGATCTAAAAAAAAAAAAGCATCATTTTTTTTTTGGGAGAAACCTAAAAAATTATATGTGAGAATGAGTTAAAAGATGAAAAAATAGATGAAAATAAAATAATTCCACAATAATTATGAGTATGTGGGCTACCTAAGTTGACTTAATTAGATAGCCAATTATAGCACACTCAACTAGGGAGATGATCAAGATACCTAGTCAAGGTTTTTTTTTTTTTTTTTTTTTCTTACGGCTAGGAGCTTTCTTAATTAGAATTTACGAATTAAAATTTAACAATTAAAACGTTCATGTTGACAAGTGCACACGCATCTCAACTTAAAACTTTCAGAGTCAATAATTACTGACACTCCAATCAAAATAAGGAACGATACCTTCAAAAACAACCCGCATATTCAACAAGCTCCATATATATATATGTATATATATATATATATGTATGTATGTATGTATGTATGTATGTATCTCAAAAAGTCTTTCAAGTAGACCAAAACAAAAATTTGAGTAATGACACACAAAAACCTCGCTTTTAGCCTTAAGTCACGGATATTAGAATTTCGAAATTAATTGTAGCACACAAATTCACTAGTTAAATATTGGCAAAACGTGCCATAAATTCAAACAACAAAAAAGTTGTCGTATAAATCTAAAAACATAAATATTTTCCCAAGCAGCTTGTCCAACCATATTGCCTTGCCTCAAAACCATTTGACAAGGACAAGGAAAAAAAAAAAAAAAAAGGTTTTCCCACATACACGGGGAAAAGCTAGCTAAATTCACACAAACCCAACGTCAAAAATTGATGAATGTCTAGTATTTCAACTCTTCTACTCTCCCACTCCCCCACTCTCTCCGAAAAGGCCTTTCTTTTCACATATCAAGTCATATCATTGCACCAAGCAAAAAAATAAAATTAAATTTTCATTCTTATGTACCAATGAAAAAAAAATTTGTCATGCTATTGCCTGATATTATTTTCAATTTCTTGTTTTCTTGCTACTCCCGTTGAATGCATGTACAATAATTGCACACCTGACCCACCCTTGGGCGTAGAAGTCAAACGGCCCAGGGATGTCTTAATACAGCAAAGGCACGAGTTCCCTATTACGGAGGGATGTGATATTTATCCGTATAGATTGTTATATAAGGATTAGGTTCATTGGGTAGTAGGTGGGTTCGGAATAATTTAAAAAAAATAATGATTTAAAATGAAAAATAATGTTTAAAAAAATTATGATTTATAAAAAAAAATAAAAATGAGAATGTTTTTATTGCAAAAAAAATAGTTCCAAACCGTTAAAACTTGAAAGGAGACAAAATTTAGACTTTAAGTCTTTAGGCGGTTTAAAACAATCCTCATAGTTTAAAACTGTCTCAATTATTATTCTACTAAACGTTAATCTAAACCATATTTATGGTTTAAAACCACTTTCATAGTTTAAAACTTAATGACACATAAGTATAGAAGACCAACATTAAAAAAGTAACACTTTCTTAGAGTGGAAAAAAAAAAAAGGAGAAAATTACAAGAAAGTGAAAACAAAATAAGTTCAATATTGCCATACCGGTCCTTTTTTTTTTTTTTTTTTTGGAAGTGACAGTCTATAATTTTTTCCTGTCGATTTATCCCTTTATTTCTTTTCACAATGTTAATCTATAAATTCAAAATTAAGGATTGACTTTTGAATTTAATAAAGGCAGGACGGAGCATACAACTTAGAATTCATGCAGGACGTTAGGAAGTATGAGTTGAACTAATAATTTCAATCAATTTGGTTAAAACTATCGTAATATATGAGAATTTTACACTGTAACTTATTTTCCTTACCATTTTAACATATAAAAGCTTTTGTAATATAACAACCAAAAATTTTGATTGAAACTGATATTGTCAAACATCGGTATTGGTCATTTGGATTTGTATGCCGAAATAATAATTTCGGATTTATGTCATATAAATGAACTAGTCAAAAAGTTGTGGCCTTATTCCAAATCATGCCATCCACTCTATTCCTCACTATGGAATCCTGCCCCTCCTTGCATGAAGTTCAATCGTCGAGCCTCTCTTTGCATGCAACGACGTCGTCTTGTCTCTCTCAAGGCTGCTTCTATGGATTTACGCACCCGTAGATATTTTGATTACTATTTTGGTAAAAGAAAACTATTGGTAGCACGGTAGACTACTATCAGTAACACGGTAAAAGCTAAAAACTTGTGTTATCATGGCAGGCTACTTTCAACATTTGGCAGGTTACCATTAGTATCATGATAGACTACTATTGGTAGCACGGTATACTACTATAGGTAACACGGTAAAAGCTGAAAACTTGTGTTATCATGGCAGGCTCCTTTCAACATTTGACAGGTTACCATTAGTATCATGATAGACTACGATCAATATTGAAGTCAACAGTGAACTCTCACCAACCTATAGACCAAAAATCTTAGTTCAAACTCATTTTTCTGTAGTATTTTTCTTCACAAAATTTAAATTGCTATAGTAAGAACTTATTTTTTTGGTTGACACTCTTTTCTTAAATAGCATTCCAGAACGATACAGTTCTCTCAAAGTGTTTTTATAAAAAAGAATTTCATAATCAAGAGAAAATTAGATAGCACACCACATATCTTAAGATTTATACCATAACTTCTTTGTGTTCGGATTTATGTTGCATTCTGTTGAACTTTTAACTAGTTTATTTATGTAGCACAATTTCATAACTCAAACATCAGCTAATAAATCTAAAAGCACATTTTTTTGGCATTCCTCATTCGTTTTGATATATCTACCTCAAAAGAACAAGTAAAAGTTTTATTACATGGTGGCCAAATTATTATGACAAAATTGGAATCCAACACAATTTTAAAAATATTTTTAAAATATTCATAATGACAAAATTAACATGATTATATCACGTTGTTTAAACGTCATTTTTAACATATGTAAAATATTCATGGATTGAAACCATATTTTAATTCAAGAAAATTACATATCATGCTGCACTTCAAAAAAACATGTTAATTCATATCACTTTCAAAAAATTTGTGCCACACTGTAACTCAAATTACATCTTTAGGTTATATGACACTTAAACAGTGTTACATTCATAAAAAGTGCGATTCAAAAGACAGCGTTTACAAAAAATTTCTTTTTTTTTTTGTATTTATCATCCATGTGCCCTCCTAAGGATCGAATCCAAAAGGCTTAATCCGATCCCACCCCACCAAACCACTGGGCTAGCCCCAGTGGTGTGAAAATTTTCTTTTAATGCTGAGATAATTTCTCTCATATAAAAACAATGAGTGAATTTGATAGTATTCTACTTCGTTATTATCACTAATGTGTTCTACCATTATTTTTGTTCCTTTGATTCATACTACTTCTTCTAGTAAAAAATATAGAAAAACATTAAATAATACTTGTTTGTCTAACATTAGTCTAAAATACTTGTGATTAATTATGTATTTATAATCTTTACAAGTAGTATGTTTTAAATTTTTTCTAACAAATGGTAAGATTGAAAAACAATGCTCCATTTTTCAAATTGACCCTATAACAATAAGAGAATTACATGTTATGCTATAATTTTAAAAGTTATGTTTAATTATATCATATGTAGATAATTTTATACTATATTATTATTTATATTATATATTAACTTGTGTCATAGATAAACATTTGCGGACTTTACAAAAAGTAAATCTAAAAAAAGGCGTTTATGAAAAGTCCCCTGCAACAATCCATGGGCGGTAATGATGTTGAGAGCCCAAATACTAACTTGGCCACAGTGATGGATCTGGGCCACGCCCTCTTAAGTAGAAGCCCAGAGGGACCGAGTTGAACCGAGTAAACCGGATGGAGTAGTAACCCGGCATATTCTCGTACGATCAGGTTGTGGGGGTTTTCAAGTTTTCTGCGCCTCCCCCTCTGTAACTCCCAAAACCCCCTCTCTCTTTCTCCTCTATTTCTCTCTCTAGAAATGCAGTCCCTTGCTAAGCTACATCACCCTCACCAACCTCTCCACCTTTCCGTCAATCCTCACCGTCCATCTTTCCATAAACCCATCATTTCCCCTCTCAGGGCCCCACCTCCTCCTCCTCTCAAGTCCCTTTCCATCAGAGCTTCCTCCTCTCACAACTCTAGACCTTCACTACTCAAAACCACCGCCATCGCCGCTGCCAACGCCGTCGCCGCCACCGCCTTCTTCCTCTCCCGCTTCAACATCAGAACCGCCGTCGCCGCCCCAATCGCTCCGCCGTCCACGGAGGAGGAGCGGGTCGAGGAATCGTCGTCGTCACCGTCACCGTTCGATAACGAGGAGGGAGTATCCGACGCCGCCGATGACGTCGAAGCTCTCCGGTCGTTAATGGAGTCCAAGATCAAGGCGAACAAGCTGGACGAGGCGGTCCGGGTTCTGGACCGGCTGATCGAGCTCGAACCGGAGGATTACGAGTGGAAACTGCTCAAGGCCAACATCCATAGCTACAGTGGCGAGGTCGACCTCGCGATGAACGAGTTCGAGGCGATTTTGGAAAAGGATCCTCTCCGCGTCGAAGCTTATCACGGCTTGGTAATGGCGACTTCGCAATCGGGAGAGAAGCTCGGGGATGTGGTGAAAAGAGTCGAGGAAGCCATGAAGAGGTGCGAGAAGATGAAGAACAAGTCGGAGGTTAGGGATTTCAAGCTTCTAATCGCGCAAATTAGGGTTATGGAGTCGAATTACTCCGATGCTCTGAAGCTTTACCAGGAGCTGGCCAAGGACGAGCCAAGGGATTTCAGGCCGTACTTGTGCCAAGGAATCATCTACACTCTTCTGAGGAAGAAGAACGAGGCGGAGAAGCATTTCGACAAGTTCCGGCGGCTCGTGCCGAAGAACCATCCGTACAAAGAGTATTTCGATGATAACATGTTCGCGACGAAGCTTTTCGCGCAGAAGGTGGAGAGGGAGAACAATGGCGTCTGAAGTTTCTGGAATTCTCCATTAAAGGTTGAAGCTTTTCTTTGTTTCCTTTGATTCTTCTTACTTTTTAACTTTCTTCTTGATTTTTGGTTTACATTTTAGGTAGATTATAAGATTAGATAAGAGTTCTTTTTGTAGTGGTTTAGTTTGTTACGAGGGTATTGTCGTATATCAAAATTGTTAAGTGTCGTTTTAGTTGAATATGCTATCTTGGTATCAACAATTTGAATAGATGGAGAGGGGGGAATTAAACATCAATGCAAGAAAGTTTCAATTTTTTTATTTTAATTTTGGTTCTTTTCACACTATTGTGTGAGGCATGTGATATTTAGTTAAATTAGTTTGTGATAATTGGTTGAAGTTTACTTTTTAGCTAGTCATTTTTGTGAGTGTGGTACTTCCACATGCAAGTTTAGATACATGTCTAAACATGATTGATATTTTAGCTCCATTAATTATATTATGTAGTTCCAACTGTGCTCCCAAATGCCACATTAACATATTTTAATGCATCTCTAATGAAGGTGTTAGATCTCTTGCTAATGCTACAGTGTAGCATGTGAGCAAAGGTTTGGCTCTTTTGCTCTCCTATGGTATGATAAATTCGGCTTTTGATTTTCTTTTCTTGGTGTCAAATTTGACATCAAAGATAGCATTTGGCCGAAAATTCAATCTCATCTCTAAAAACTATTTATATTAATGAATCTACTCTAGCCAAATGCCTATGATGTTTCTAGAAATGAATTGGTATACGAAACTGAAATAGCATTTTGTTTGGCATGTGTTTCTAGCGTTGGAGCACAACATAGAATTGGTATGCTAAATTTAGCATTTCGGCACTGCACCATAGGATGCTGAATATGGCATTAGCATGATTATATGCATTGGAGATTGTCTTACTTTCCCTCCGTTGTTCTTTTTGTAATGTGGTATTGCCTTTGATTTTTTTTCTCCGATTGAATACCTTTAGCTGTTTTTATGTGCTGGTTGCTTGGCTATTGCTTAATGGATTCCATTCACCAAGCACAGTTTATACGAGAAGGAAGCCCATCATGGCCTAGCTAATATTAGGCTTGAATCTTGTAGGATATTTGACTGTTTAATTGGATTATACATAACTATAATATTGCCATGCTTTATATTTTTTGAGCCCCACCGGCGCAAGGCTAACTTATGTCGCACGAGCTTTGAAGATGAAAACTTGGGCTTTCTAGGATCACTTATCTTGACAGTTACCTTCAAGTTTCTCCCAATCTGGTGTGTCCTAAAATTACAAAGATGTACGAGATTGCAGTGTGAAAGTAGTGGGATAGTAGGTGCTCTTAGGGTATGAATAATTGGGCGACACTGGCTGCTATACACAGATGACATGCTGCATCCCGCAATTGGCTGAATTACCAAGAACAAGTTCAAAGTAGGTCAATTTGAAATGCACGACGTATCGCAAATTGAAGACATTTGGCTTTTGCTTGAACAGGAGCTTGAGGACACTATTGAACCCTTTTGAGGTGTAAATCCAATCTTTCATTTTTAATGGAAGAAAGCTTGGAAGAGAATTTATAGGATGCGAGAACAGTGAAAAGAGCCTTGTGAGGTTGCTAGTTGATTTTTGTTGAAGCAGAAGTTGTGCTGCGAACTACTAAAAAGACTTGATTTGATCATTGGCAATCCCTTCTGCAACTTGGAGTTGGGGATGTATTCGTCATCACCTTTTTCCCTCTAATAAAAAAAGATCAATGGTGTCCTCACGTTCTTGTTTAACGTCCTAAGAGGAATCTATCAAGACCATAAATGTAATGAAAGGGAATCCTGGATCATACTTTGGTCTATCAACAGGGGAGCAAGTCACAACTGTCTATTGGGCATACACATTGAGAGACGTAATAGCAATCTCATTGTGAATAAGGGGAATCCATCTCTAGATGACAAGAAGGACAATTTTGATAGGCCATCCTTTTGTCATCATGCCACTATGTTCATCACCCTAAAACCTTCTATTCGATAATTCTTTTTTTCCCACGTCGATGCCATTTGATGCCAGTTGCTACTCCTGTCAAACATGGCTGAAACCTGCAAATGTTTCATTCTCTTTTTAGCATATTAAAAAACAGGACTCTGTTTCTGATGGATTCAAATGACTTTGTGCGTGTCCAAGGAAACAAGGGTCTCCCTTTTTTTTTTTTGTTTGTCTTTTTTGTCCCCTTTTTTTTTCAACTCAATGGTCTCTGTTTTTGGTCTGGTCTATTCTTGATTTGGGTTCGGTTAGGAATTGTCATTTCTTCGTTCTTGGAAGGTGTTGTTCCCAAAGCAAAAACTATTTTATTGCCGAAATTGTTAGCCAAGGTGTGTAAATTCCGGATCACACGACACAAAGCAAGTGAAATGACTTTAAAAAATGTGTTCCTTCAATCTACTTAGTTAATCAACTGCTTTAATCCAGTTAAAGACCATTCACTAATCTAGTCTTAATCACTTGTGCGTGTCCAATTAAAAGACTATTAGTCCATTTTGCTTATTGGTTCGAAACGTAGTGGTTTGAATTTTTGTGGTTTAAAACAGAAGATATAAAAAGTGTGGTTTAACTTTTAGTTCATATCATTTGAAGATTTTAAAAATTCAAGCCATTACGTTTCGAACCAATAAGCAAAACGAACCCTCAAGGTTTTGAGGTTTTTTCTTTTCTTTTTAAACATCAAATCAATAATTTGAACTAAGCCTTAAAAAAAATACCAAAAACCTCTTTGGTTTAAACCTCATTGAGCTCTAAATTAAAAAAACATGCATATTAATAGCTCATTATTCTTTATCACCTTGTATATCACATGATAACATCAACATCGAGATCAAACACAAGTGTTCTTTGTCCAATGTCCATATGTTAGGATGCAGAATCTTAAAAGGTGTTTGGCAAAATCAATTTTAACCAAAATTTTTAATTATTATAATGTAAAGCTCTTATATACTTCAATGATTAAAAAGAATGAACTACATTGTAAAGCTCTCACATACTACAGTTTTCAGTTTAAACGTTTAAGCTCTCATATGCTACAATGATTAAAAAAAATGAACTATAGTGTAAAGCTCTCACATACTACAGTTTTCAGCTTCAAAATTTCGGCTCTAACCACACTTCCCAATCACCTATGAATAACACATCATGGTCTTTTGAATATTAAATAATGTTACAGCTAGACATGTCTCGTCCAAGGTTGTCATGGTCCTGATTTTGAGGTCCTCCTTTACCTTTCATATTAAGATTCTCTGTGTTTTTGTTTTATTTCTTATTTTTATACTCATTAAATTCAACCGCGGCAGCCGGAGATTGCCAGACCATCACAGTGCTCTGCTCTTAGGTGCCATGAAGGAAGCTTCACCACAATACAGCTGCATAGAAAATGTCAAGTGGACCTCCAACTTGTCAAGACTCATGGAATTATTTGGGAATTGGAGGATGGTTTTCAATTGTTTTATAGATTGTCAGATGTTCAACAAGTTTTAAGTTTACATACTTCTTTAATTCTGACTCTGATGTGATCTAATGAACTAACATATAGAAGAACATTAATGCTCTTGTTTTTAATACCCTATCCTTCAACTTATCAGAAAAAATGACCCAAAGAGTAAACCACTTTGTTTTACATTATTAATCAAGTTATGAGTGCATTTGTACACAACTATGTTACTTAAAGGAGGATGAAGTTGCGATCGCTTTATTCAGTCAAATGTTTATTTTTTTAGTTTTGATGTGATATGATGATCAAAACATTAACAGTAATTTTTTTTAGATACCCTACTATAGAATTTTTCGCATCAAATGATCCCAAGAGTAACCCAATCTTGTTTTAACTTATTAATCAAGTGATTAGAGAATTTGTGTCCAACCAACTTCAAAAAATAAGAAATTGGGGGACGATTGTACAATAGCTCCAGACAAATGTAAACTTTTTAGTTTTGATGTGATTTGATGACGAATACGTTAACGGTATTGTTTTTTATATCCTATCTTAGAATTTTCCACAAGTTGTCCAAAAGATAACCGAATGAGTTCATTCGTGTGCATCCATTTTGCTTCAAGAAGTAGGACTTTCACCTCCCTTCCATAAAACCCTTATTCTAGCTGGTACACGTATAGACGTTTGACTTACAACCTCCATATTAGGAAGTTGAACACAGTTTCATTTTTTGCCGAAAGAAAAGCCATTCCACTAACTAATCATTTGTGCAGGCTTTGCTTTCAATAATTTTTTTTTATGTGGTGGCACCAAAGCACTGGCTGTCCTTTCCACAGCCCATTTAGCCCCATGAACCAAAAAAAAAAAAAAGGCGCAGGTCAGTGACAGATGGGATTTGAGGTTCTAGAACAAGACCAGCACAAACAAGGGAATCTTTTTGTTGTGTCAATGTAAAGAAAGCTGAATATTATAGAAGGTTTGACTTTCCTTGATTGGTCCAACTTTTGACTTTTGCTAAAAATGTATTTGCATGAACGTAGCACTTTTTTTTGACAGCAAAGAGTTTGTAGAGTAGGTTTAGAAATATAGGTTTTGGAGTTTGGCACATTAAGACTATTTAATCATACGTGTCTAAGCATGCATGCATACTACTCGTAACCTCGTAACTATTGTATGACAGTTTTTTAATAGAATATAAAAATATTTTATGATAATTGCAACACTTTTAACCGTTAAATCTTAACCAATATTTTTTTGATTTGATATGACGGTCCCTAAATCTACAACATTAATAAATTTGAGAACCATTGTCCTTAACCAATGTTCTAGGCGACATTTTTATGGTGCAAAATTTCGTCTATTTCTGTCAAAAAAAGCAAGCCAGATAATCACGGGCATTCAAAAGCCATGATTATCGATTTTGGACCTAAATTTACCCTTTAAAGTCAAGGTTGTTTGCTTTTTTTTTTTTTTTTTTTAACCTTTGCTTTTTCTATTATTATAATTATTGAAGACCGCTCTAGCAAACTCCATCTTTTCTAGGGAGAAAGAAACACTTTCTCTTTCTCTTTTTCTTTTCTTTTACTTTCTCTTCTTCAAAACGAGCTAGTCCACGAAACATATAAATATATCAATGTTGGGTTTTTATACGCGTCAAATAGTTCACCAAACATTTTACTCTACCAAGTCAATTCTACATCTAACAAGAAAGAAATCCAAACTTATCATGCTCTTGTCTGCTAAAGAACCAAACAGAAAACGACAATAGTAACATATATATATATATATATATAGAGGTTTGGTTTTGATAGTTACTGTAATGTTTATCTATTCATAGGTATCCTTGTCTTATTCATGTGACATGGATCAAATGATTGTTATAGGTTAGATAGTTAAGGTAAATAAAATGCCACATTATTGTTTGTAATTAAGATATGTACTTATTTTCATTGTTTGATCAACAACATTAACTATTGAAAACTCGTATATATGCATGCATATTTTACTAGTTTTAAAACCCAATATGAATCTCACTGTAGGGAAAAAAAATGCATATGTTGTTGTTATTATTATTATTATTATTTCGTGGTATATAATTTTATCTTAAGGATGGTGACAAACCAATGTTGGACTTTGGACACCCCTATCTTCTATTATATCTCCCCCTTTTTCAGGGGATGGCAGAGGCATGGAGCCAAGTGCTATATATGGTGCACAAAAAAAAGTTGATCAAGAGCCAATTCCCAAGCTTTTGAGTCTTATATGTGTGTGTGTCTATATATATATATATATATATATATATATATATAGATATATATGACCCACCCACCTTTGTAATTAATGGAGACCATTGAAATTAGTACATGCAGTAAAATATGTCCGTTGTCCCTGCAATTATCTGCATATTTATATGGCCCCGGTGAAACACAAAAACAAGGCCCTAGCTAGCTTTGAAAGAGACAAATGGTCAGGTTGACAATATTTATAAATAGAAATAAATGACCGTTTAGGACCCTCTTGTAGTTCCCAGTTATTTGCTTATATGGAAGCAATCCTCTTCAGACGAATCATGTTTCGGGCTGGAAATTTAGCATAATAAAATCTATCTTTTCTTTTCTTTTCTTTTCTTTTTTTTTTTTGCTTTTTTTTTTTTTTTTTTGGTTCTTCCAAACATTGGACTAACTTTTATTCCATATAAACGGTCATCTTTGACATGAAAGACTGGTCCCTAGACATATATCATTAGGGGAAGATAAATAGCAGATGGTATTATAGAGCAACACACCTTTAAGAGAACAGGTGATTAAACATATTATTTTTAAAGAATTATGCTTAATTTAAACATAAAAATGGTGCAAGATATAAGTACATCCATCTAAACTTACACTCGATTTAGTGGCAAATTAATCAGAGTAAAATTAAAACATGGCATTTTCTTTGAAATTATTTTAGAAGTAATAAAATATTACATAGTAATTATTCTAATGATCATGTTTTATACTACAAAATTGGGAATTATTATTTTAATGACTTTACTTTCTGCTATTTATAAAATATTTTTATTTTTTTGTCTTATTCTAATGGAAACTTCTCAGAAGTAATCTCTATTGATGATATACATTATAAAATTGTTAGATCTTATCAAAATCACTTTTTATTTATAAATTTGACGGTTAAAAAACGGATTCTCACTAGTGTCTTTTTAGTTTACACAAGAAAATTGCCATAATTTGCTTTTGCTAATTCGAGTTAAATGGTGATATAAAACTAGTCTATTTCTGGCATCATATCCATAGTTAGTGAATTTATCATAGTTAGAAGCTCTGGCTCCGTATCAAGGTCGCAATCAATATCGTCGCTATTATCAATATCGTGACTATCATTAATAAGAAAATCCTTAGACTTGTTATTCAGGAACTTGTTTAAAAATACTGTAATAAAAAAAATACAGGAGTTTGTCACTAGGTATTTGACCAAATAGGATTTAACACGACTGGCAAAATTTTACTCTATTTCTAAATTTCCTTGGATTTATGAGCAGACAAGATTATCTGTTTGGTGGGCCTAAAAAGTTCTTCTTTGCTTTCACATGCTTCTATGGAAAACCATTTTAGGAC
Source organism: Artocarpus hirsutus (assembly GCA_946598075.1). Taxonomy (NCBI): domain Eukaryota; kingdom Viridiplantae; phylum Streptophyta; class Magnoliopsida; order Rosales; family Moraceae; genus Artocarpus; species Artocarpus hirsutus. Next base: position 13,329 of record CAMOHE010045147.1, on the reverse strand, counting down.
ATTTAAAGGGAAAAAGAAATTAAAGCATGCAAATTTAAACACGAAGAAAACACTTGCATCATTGTGATATGCATTACACAAGTAATTTGAACAAACTTTATTGTATGTGACTTTTTTATGGTGGGGATGGGGGACAGGGCATTGATATATATCCATGTTATGATTCCCCTCCTTTGACGCCATATACACAGAAATAAAGGCTCTGAGTGAACAAAAAAGAAAGGCATGCACACATTGCACATCATATCAAGTGTACATAGGAGTACGCTTTGGTTGGACACAAACAACCTTGTCTGCTTACATTTTCTACTGTGAGAAAAATGCTACTTAAGCGCGTTTGAGAACATAAACTTTGTTATAATAATTTATTGTGTTTTAGGTTAAAGATTCAAGTGTTGAGTAGCATTTGTTGAGGCATGAGGATTTTAAATGTGAAGATTTGTGTTTGTTAACCTAGTACTCGACTCAACGAACATTTATGTTAATATCTAGGGACTCCTTTGATAATGCCCAAAGAAGTATGGTAGCGTTGATCGTTCCCTTGTTGGACTGTTTTTAATAACAAAATAAAATACTATTCCCAGCAAAAGACAGGCTAATAAACTATGAACCACATTGGGATTCCTTTATATATTTATTTATTTATTTTTTACTTTACAGTAAGATATCTAGGATTCCAACTGCATTAGAGAACTTGATGAGTAGTCATTTAGCATAAAGAGAAATAGAGAGAGAAAGCTTGACTACTATTTGCAACTTGATTATGCAAAAAATCACATCACCAACAAATTGAAGAACTAAAACCCAATTATGCTTTTGGAGCTTGCTTGTTTTACAAACTTGACAAAAGGATCAAAGTGTAATAAGAATAAAATTTAAGTATGTGATTGCGCATGGAATTGAAAGCTCTCAAATCAGGACTCCCAAATCACGGACAAGAAAGCCATCTCTTTGTTAGGCCTCCAACTATATATGGCTTTTGAAGAGTTGGACTTGGGAGCGCTTGTTCGCTTGTTCCCATTTAACTATTTTACTCCCCTATCCCACTTTTTCTTTCTTTTACCCCCCATTAAAAAATATTCTCTTGGTGTTATTCAAACAAATTTGTTGGACAAGTAACACATCACTATCGTTAAGATAAAGAATAATGTTGTTTAATTGTTACAATTGTTGATGCATTATTGATATACATTTCTCGTATGCATACATACATATATTTATATATATATATATATATATATATCGATACATCAAAAATGTCATGTAGTAGTATGAAATGCAATAATTTTTAATTTTTTTTTATCATAGCCTTATGTAGCTCCTTCTATTTTGGCCCTTCAATAAAGTATTTTTAGTCTCTTTTCTTATTTTACCCCTTAAAATTATTTAGATTGCAATATTAAGGTAAATTAAAAAAAAAACCAGTTATATTCCAACGTTTATTTTTATGTATACTCTCATTTCAACAATAAAACCTTAAATAAACCAAAAATAAAGTATGCTACTATGTAAAGTGTAAACTTTTTAAAATTTTGAGGACTATATTTTTTTTAAAAAAAACATCTATTACAATGTGATTTCATTCGAAAGAAGAAATAAACAAGATAAAATAAAGATTAAAGGATGCACATTTTAAGGAAATATAATTGTATTGTAATTTTAATTTAAAATTTTAGTTTCACTATTTCAAAAAAAAAAAAAATATTGGCTCCTCCTATTACTACTACATGTATAATAATGGTAATGAATTACAATGCTAGCTTTAAGATAAACTAGCTAGCGGGTAAGAGTCTTGTGATCTAATATCCTATGAACTACGTAGCAATAATATTGGCATCCACCAACCAAATTATAGCATCCATGTGGCCACCTCTATTCCTCATTCAATGGCCTTTTGTCTCATAACAAGTTCAAAAACTTGAAACAAATCTAGACACAACTTGACCTCTCTCTCTCTCTCTCTCTCTCTCTCTATATATATATATATATATATTTGTTTGGCCTATAATATACACGAAAAGTAGTAATCTTACATCGGGGACAAAAGAATCCAAGTAATCTTTCTTCTAATTTCCTCCTTCAAAAGGAAACAAAAAAGGACACGTCAACTTCACATATCTCCACTTGAGAACAAAACAAAGCCCCGTGTTAAGATTTTGCCTAGATCACCATAATTAGCCCTTGTTCTTAGCTGAAATCTTTCAAATTTTAAAAGATTCCTCACTTTGTTTGGCCTAAGTCACTGTCATATCTCAGGGGTGTAGAAAAAATTGTCCATGCATTGATCTACACTCCAAAGGACAAGAAACTGCCAGAGTGATCCAAAGTCTCCCCATATCAAAGAAAAAACACACCCGACACAAATATAATATTACTTGAGAATTAAATAGTAGGATACAAAAATGTGCTGGTTCTTACCGTTTGATTGTCACGGATTAAAAGTCTTAATTTTATTTCTGAGCGCAAATAAAATCTCATAAGGGAAAGAAAACCATAAAACAAACAGAAAATTTATAATAGTTTATTCTTAATATAAAAGTTACTATCACTTTTTTACTATTGTAGAAAATTAACTATATATAAAGAGAAGTTAATAAGAGAAAATCAACTCTACGTTTTCTATAATATCTCTAATTCAACCCTAATTTGACTCCTCCTTTTATATATAAAAAAATTTAAGACAACTAAATTTTACACCGTATGGGATAAATAATTCATCAGGATATTAAATTAGGCTTTATAATTTAAGATAGATTATATCCTAATTATATTACAAAAAAAAGGTGAAAATCTAACCTTACTAAGAGGTAGTTTCTGTACTATAGAATTCTGTCTTTGCATAAATAACGTTGTACAAGTTGTCGACTAATTAACGCAACAAAAAACAATTTTTAATATGCATGCAGATTGTAATAATATAATATTAACCACCTTCACACTCAAGCGCTTGAGTGTAAGTTAATCATAATAATATTAATTAATGAAAGAGAACTTTAATTAGAGAGCCGGCACATGTATAAGCCACAACCTCTTAGGATAAAATAAGAGATATTATCAGTCACGTTTTACAGCCAAATGCATACACCAAGAAAGTATACTATATATATACATATATGTATATGCGTGCGACTCAGACGTGCCCATAACTCAGAGTACGATCTCTGTCTGTTTACAGTCTAGTTTTTTTTTTGTTCTAAAAAAATAGTAGTAATAGGACACGAAAGAGCACTTAATAATAAATTACATTCCAAAATTATATACAAAAGAGTCTTAAATCCAACGTCTATTTATTATATTTTTTGTTTGTGATTTTAACATCATTTGGAAGTTCCTATAACATTTAATTTATTAAACTATAACCCTTAATGTTACAAATATTAAGCTATATTTATTTAATGTTATATAAAACAAATTGAGCATTATTTTAATTGTATGACTGGTCCGAGTGCCTAAGGCAAACTAGCAGTTCAAATTCATACGTATAACACGGTAGGTATTTTATCTTTTGTAACTTATTAAAATTCTCTTTTTCTCTAATGTGTGAGACTTTATCTACTTCTATAGTCAGAGAAATGCCTTTATTTTTTTTTTTGGGAAAGGTAATGAAATAGGCAAGCAAAGGTATCTTTTCAAAAATATTTGAATGCATTGAATACTTCTGGGAACAGTTAAAACATAAATGAGAGTATTATATACCTAGCGCCGTCATAATATTATAGAGAGTAGACTTGCATGGCCCAAACCCCTAACCCAATGTACAGTGTTTGTCTAAAGCTACGACAGTATCTAACTTTCCTAAATAATTATAAAAGGTCTTTTGTATTTTTGTGTCCTTTAAATTTTGCATAAATTAGAATGTTGTCGCTCTAATTTTGGGAGAAAAATTGAAATTTTATGGTTTGAGTGGGACATTGTAATTTGTAAAATATTTATACTGTAGTAAATTTTTGAGGTACATTGTAGCATATGAAAGCTTTCACTATTAATTTAAACTTTTGAAATTGTTAGAACCACAACTTCAAACACTGTATTATTTTTATTTTTCAATTCTCATAATGTGGTGTTTGACAACTTTAGCTTGAAACTTATAGTTCTAACTGTAAACAACATAAAGTAAAAGTAAACTATAGTGTAAAATTCTCAAAAAGTATATTATTTTTAGTTTCAACTCATTTCCTAAATGACCTACAAAATGTTACAAATTGCTTAACTATTGTTAAAACTTGAATGAGAACACTTTCATGCACATCACATGATCTTGTTTGAAGAACAAAAACTTAAATTTTATTGGGTGTTTGGGAAGTATGATCAGAAGCATGGTTAGAATCTATTTCAGTTCAAAACACTATAGCATATGATAACTTTATATTGTAACAATTTTTTGCTTTATATAGTAGCATGTGAGAGCTTTATATTATTTGGTCGTTAGAACCTTGGTTCTAACTAATGCTGCCAAACACCCTATTAGATAACAACTGAGCACACCATGTTTAGGGTGTTTGAAGAAGAGTTCAAACTATAGAGTTTAAACTGCACAATGTAACATACGAGAGCTTTATACTGCAGCATATATTTGTATTACAACATTTGTAGTAAAACTTTAGAGTTTAAACCACTATTCTAAACACCTTAATAATATACACAAGAGCCTTTCTTTTAAATTTTAATTGTTTTTATAATTTTAAATACTCTGCAACACACTATTAATGTAACGCCCCCCTTTCGGACGTCACAGATAACGTTACATTCATTCATTAAAACTGAAGCAAACTATTGTAATTGATAACATGTATTTGAAATCATAATTTGGAAAAGCATTCCCAGGATCTTTACATACATTTTTTTTTTATAGAAATATAC
>CAMOHE010045146.1:57467-87110 GCA_946598075.1 Artocarpus hirsutus | reverse complement strand
ACTTATGTTTTATGGATAACATGTGAATATCATTTCATGCCTAGTATGACAACCATATTAAAAGAACTGGTAAATATGTCACCAGAAGTTAAGAAAAGTGTCGTACCGCCTCTCGAAGTAAGGGAAGTTTAAAGGATAAAATATAGTCACGGTGTTACATAGACCTAAATGATATTGCGCAATGATACGAATACTTGGGCCCTAATGAAAGATGAGAAATGATCAAGATAAGGAAGTTCATAAGAAAGCATAATTGAATCATGCATTCAATTGATTGTCTATGTGGGATTTATGGGACTTATTGGGCGTTAGCTTTTTCATGCTGTAGGTATTCCGACGAGAAGGTCAGAATAAATTGTAACGATGAGCTGGCAGACGGATGATGGGTGCAGATTGGGTATGGAGTCCGCTACTGAATGTTTTCGCTGTGCATATTATAAGTTATTTTGAAAAGGAATGTTTGAATAGGAAAATGTTGTAAAAGTAAGAATGTTTATGTAAATACAAGATTGTGAAAGTATTTTGAAAGTTTTCAAAAATTATAGTATGTGAAATATTTATTCAGTTAAAAAAAAATTCTAAATTTTTGCCCCTAAGTATGAAAGGAAAAGTTTAATCACAGCCTGAAAAATGCTGCTTGTGACAATTGGTATCAGAGCGGAAGTCTTGCCATCCTACTGCACGCCGTCATCTGCTCCATTGGCATGGTTCAAGTAAGATAGTTTTATTTTAAGCATAGGAATGTTTAGTATGGTCAAGTATAGTATTGATACATTAATTATGATGATAAATATAGTATATGGCGGAGCCGTATCCTCATCGCGACATGGAGGCCGATAGACGAGCAAGTATAGCGTTTCGAGAAGCGATGCCACCGCGTTACTCTGGGAGTCGGCAGCCTATGGCGCTGACTGAATGGCTTCACATGGTTTAGGTGACCTTTGACGCATGCCATACGCTACCGCACCTCCAGGTTTTACTAGCTTCTAGATTGTTGCTACGGGAAGCGTTAGTATGGTGGTTAAGAATTGCACCAAACGAACGACCAAGAGATTGGTCAGATTTTAAAGGACAGATACTAGTAGAGTTTGCACCCGCACCCGCACCCTCAGTAGATGCCATACATGTCCAGATAATTTCGATGCTATGGGCAGCTTGGCGACAGAGGTTGTACTTACGCGTGGAACCAATCTGGGGAAGATATGTGCGTGAGCTGGTAGACCACTATATTATGAGGTTTCGCCGAACCATGATGCCATTGATACCCCCAGAAATACCTTTTATGGCACATCTGTGATCTTGTATGGAGAGATTTACCTTGGGCAGTTCAACAGTAGATACAGTATCTGGGGAATTTTATTAGTGTCAACGACTTCCTTATGGCAGTGCTACATGCAGCACAGAATGTGGTCGCACCTTTGGAAGGACCCTCAACGAATATGGACGACGATGACAATGATGATGATGATGATAGTGATGATGACATTCATCATCTAAATCTTCATCTAAATCTGTAGATTCATCATCACTTAAATTTCATCATCACTTGAATTATACCACTTGCCCGAGCCTCCTAAAGTCATAATTCAAGTGATGATGAATCTACAGATTTAGATGAAGAAGAAGAAGAGGACCCCAAGGAGGATCCCGACCAAAGTGATATGTCAGGAGTTGAGTCTGACTGAAAAGGAATTTATGAAGACTTTTGTATAGTCTAATGTACATAGATAAAGGATTAGTAATGTTTTGAGCCTTGTGGCTTATGTATATATATGTATGTCTGGCAAGTGGTATCCTTCCCGACAATAGGGTATATGTAGCCGGAAGTGATAACTGCTCCCAGAAATAAATGATATGAATAGTTTATGTATGAAAAGGAAAGAAAGTATGTATGTTAAGTCATGTATGTAATGTTATGAAGAATGTAAGGAGGAAATCGAAAAAGTTTATGAAATGAAATGTATAAAGGTTCATGAAATGAAATGTATGAAAAGTAAATGCAATGAAATGAATGAAAGCAATGAAATGAGTTCATGTGATTATGTATAAAGTAAGATATTGAGTTCATGTAATGGTGTATGTTATATGCATTTATATGATTTAAATATATACCCTTATTGACTGAATGCTATTGAGTTAATGGCATATGTTAATATAGTAACAAAATTATGCAATAGGTGTATAACGACTAACATCGATGGAAGATATACCCGGAGGACCGATGAATCCGGATTTAATGGCTATAATTATAGAAATGCAATAGAAGCTCCAAGCTCAAGAGAGAGAACTGCAACATTTACGGGAACAATTAGCTAATCAGAATCCCGTACCACTAGCACGTGCAGATACACCACCCCCAGTACCACCGCCACGACCAATGGAACTAGTAGTGCCTGCTACTCCGGTAGTACCCACTACTGAATTTTATGAAAGATTTTGGAGGATGAAGGCCCCGGAATTTGATGGATCGATAGACCCACTAGAGGCTGACGATTGGCTTACTGGTATCGAAAGGATACTAAAATTTATGGGACTTAGTGACCATGAGAAAGTCCTATGCGCTTTGTTTTCTCTCACCAAAGACACCAGAAGGTGGTGGGAATCTGTAGAACACAGAAGGGATATTGAAGACATGTTATGGTCGGATTTTGTAGAAGAACTCGGTAGGGCCTACTTCAATGTGGAGACCTTGGCGGCCCAACAAGAAGAATTTAATAATTTTAAGCAAGGCAACATGTTTGTAACTGACGCCGTGAAGAGGTTTAATCAGCTAGCACGGCTTTGTCTCGAGTTAGTACCTACTGATCGAGAATGAATCAGACGATTGATGATAATGTTCAGAACTGACATTGCCCTTATAGTGGATAGTGGAGGGCAAGCTCCCAAAGACATAGAGGATTGCATTGAACGGGCAGCCAGAGCTGAGTTTAGAATTGCCCGTGACAAAGAGGAAAGAGCAAGGATTTTCAAAGTTCAGAAAGACGAGAAAGCCTTAGCTAAGCAAGGTCAAATTGCTCAGGTAAAGGGGCAAGGAGGTACCTCGAGTCAAGGGCCGTCCCAGAACCCTTCCGTGGGACACAGCTGTAATGTTGGCAATAAAAGGAAATGGAATGTAAGTAGTTCAAAGAATCAGAAGGGACAGCCCCAGAAGAGGATTAACGATGGAGAGAATAACAAACCCCTCTATGGTCAATGTGGGAAAAGATATGCAAGGGAATGCAAGGCCGGCACTAATAAGTGCTATATATGTGGAAAGGAGGGGTACTATGCCAGAAACTGTTTTTCTAATCCTCAAGGTCAAACTAGTCAGGCACAGCAAAGGCCTCAAGGAAATCAGTTACATGCGGCCTAAGTTCAGGCCCAAATTGAAGGCCCTAGTGTCAGTCAAGGGCGTTTAGAAACTCTAGAACCAAGTGGGCGGCTTTATGCCTACATGAAGAAGGAATAAGATGCAGGAACCTTATCGGTGGTGACAGGTCAGTTTTCTATTGCCAACATTGATGCATATGTTTTGTTTGATTCAAGCGCAACACATTCGTTTGCATCACCTAAGTTTACGAAACGAATAGGAAGTAAAGGATATAGAATAGAACAAACTTTTAAAGTTGCACTACCCTTTGGGGAGGTATTAAGTGCTGATTATTGGTTACGCCATGTACCAATAGTCCTTTGTGGAAAGGAATTGTATATTGATTTGATAATAATCGATATACAAGATTACGATGTCATCCTAGGAATGGATTTTTTGGGAAAATACACAGCTAAGATTAACTGTCGGCACCACAAGGTTACGTTTTGACCTTTCGGAAGTGAAAAGTTTGTGTATTCTGGGAAGATTCCCAAAGCTCCTAAGGTGATGATCTCAGTGCTGAAGGCGAGGAAGATGCTGGAAAGCAGATGCACCAGTTATCTGGTGAATTTAGTAAGGAAAGATCAAGAAGCTTAGTTAGGACCAGAGAAGGTCCCCATTGTAAAAGAATTCATTGGTGTATTTCCCGACGAGTTGCCAGGATTGCCACCGGAACAAAAAATTTCATTTGAGATCGAATTGATGCCCGGCACAGCCCTGATTTCAAAAGCACCATATCGAATGGCACTAGGGGAACTCAAGGAACTTCAGGCTCAACTAAAGGAATTGTTGGATAAGGGATTCATTCGACCAAGTCACTCCCCATGGGGGGCGCCTGTTCTATTTGTCAAGAAGAAGGACGGGACATTACAAATGTGCATTGATTATCGGGAATTGAACAAGGTCACGATGATTTACAAGTATCCACTCCCAAGGATCGATGATTTGTTCGATCAACTAAAAGGAGCGTTAGTATTCTCAAAGATTGATCTGCGCTCAGGATATCACCAACTTCGAGTTAAAGAAAAAGATGTACTGAAGACATTACGAGTTTTGCGTCATGCCATTTGGACTGACCAATGCCCCAACAGCCTTCATAGATCTCATGAACCAGATCTTCAAGAAATATCTCGATAAGTTCATCATTGTTTTCATTGATGATATTCTCATATATTCAAGAACGCCAAAGGAAAATGAAGAGCACTTAAGGATTGCATTGCAGTTGCTGAGAGAGCATCAATTGTACGCCAAATTCTTGAAATTTGAGTTTTGGCTGGAGAAGGTTCATTTCCTTGGACACGTGGTGACACGAGATGGAACATCCGTTGATCCTTCCAAAGTGGAAGTGGTGAATAAGTGGCCTACACCGAGAAGCGTAACGAAAATCAGAAGTTTCCTTGGATTAGCAAGCTACTATCGACGTTTTATAGAGGGATTTTCCCGACTTGCAGCACCACTCACTGCACTTACACGGAAAGCAACAAAGTACGAATGGACTAAGAAATGTGAGGAAAGTTTCAAGGAGTTAAAAAGGCGACTTACAAGTGCTCCAGTATTGACAATACCTGATCCAGACTTAGGAAAGTTTGTAATCTACAGCGATGCATCAAAAATGGGACTGGGAGCCGTATTGATGCAAAATGGAAAGGTGATTGCGTATACATCTCGACAACTGAATGATCATGAAAGGAATTATCCGACGCATGACTTAGAGTTAGCGGCGGTTGTATTTGCATTGAAGATATGGCACCACTACCTGTATGGAGCTAAGTGCGAGATTTATACGGACCATCAGAGTATGAAATATATCTTCACGCAGAAAGAGCTCACATGAGACAACGAAGGTGGCTGGAGTTAGTCAAAGACTATGACTGTGAGATCCTGTATCACCCGGGAAAGGCTAACCGAGTAGCCGATGCCCTCAGTCGTAGAACCATGTCTTCGCTTGCGATGATAAAGTTAATGCCAAGACCTCTTTAAAAGGACTTAATGGAAGCGGGAATAGAGCTAGTTACTAGAGGATTAGCCAATTTATCTTTTCGACCCGCTATATTGGAGAACCTAAAGGAGCGACAAGAAGCAGATCCGTTGCTGCTTAAAGCTAAGAATGAAGCTCTTGAGGACAAAGAAACAGAATTTAGCATCTTAGACGATGGCATTCTCCGTTATAAGGGCAGAGTCTGCATTCCCAAAGATGAAGGATTAAAGAAGCAAGTACTAGAGGAAGCTCATGAAGCACCCTACGTGGCTCATCCAGGAGCTACTAAGATGTACCAAGATTTAAAGAAGCACTATTGGTGGCACGGAATGAAGAATGATGTCGCGCAGTTTGTCACTAAATGTCTTACGTGCCAAAAGGTGAAAGCCGAGCATCAACGGCCGGTAGGCAAATTACAGAAGATCGAAATTCCAGAATAGAAATGGGACCAGATAACTATGGATCTGGTGACTGGGCTACCCAGGACTACAGGTGGACACGATGCTATATGGGTAATTGTTGATAGATTGACGAAATCAACCCACTTTTTACCCATCAAACTTAGCAGTCTTGCGGAAAGACTAGCTGAATTATATGTAGCCCAGATAGTTAGACATCACAGAGTTTCGAAATCTATTATTTCTGATCGAGATGGTCGGTTTACCTCTAGGTTTTGGAGGAACGTTCACCAAGCAATGGGAACAAAGCTGACATTTAGTACAGCTTTTCACCCACAAACGGATGGCCAATAAAGGACCATTCAAACTTTGGAGGATATGCTAACAGCCTGTGTGCTAGATTTCAAAGGAGGATGGGACTTCCATTGATTAAATTCGCCTACAATAACAGCTATCAAGCTTCCATAGAAATGGCTCCTTATGAAGCTCTTTATGGAAGAAAATGTAGATCGCCACTGCATTGGCATGAAACAGGAGAAAAGGCATTATCGATTACAGATTTTGTACAAAGGACGACGAAGGATGTGAAACTAATCCATCAATGAATGGAAACTGCCTTCAGTCGTCAGAAGAGTTATGCAGATCGACGACGAAGACCCTTGGAATTCCAAGTAGGGGATTTGGTCTTCTTGAAGGTGACACCAATGAAAGGAGTAGTTAGATTTGGAAAAAAAGGAAAGCTTGGCCCAAGATACATTGGACCATTTGAAATCTTAGAACGGGTAGGCAATGTAGCTTATAAGTTAGCCTTACCCTCTGATTTGGCATCGGTACACAATGTATTCCATGTATCCATGCTAAAGAAGTACGTACCGGATCCTTCGCATGTTCTGCAACCAGAGGAAATTGATGTACAGGAGAACCTGTCTTATGAAGAGAAACCGGTTCAAATACTGGCACGATAAGAGAAAGAGTTAAGAAACAAAAAGATACCTCTTGTCAAAGTCTTATGGCGCAACCAACAAGTAGAGGAGGCAACATGGGAATGAGAGGATGAAATGAAGAAAAGCTACCCCAAGTTGTTTTGATTTTCAAGGACAAAAATTCGTAAAGGGGGTAGATTGTAATGACCGAGAAAATTTCGTTAATAAAACCTAATATTTACTTGGGTTTAATTAATGAATTTACTTTTAAAAATGTGATTTTTGTAAAAAGTTGTAATTTTGTAAAATTACGATAAAATAGGAATAAACATCATTGATTGCATATTTTATGGGAAATATGATGAAATGTTGGATATGATAAAATACAGATTTTATGAGTTGAATTACTCATAAATCTGTGAATAATATCCATAAAATGAATATTATATCACAATTAATTGTGAAATTGTGGTATAAGCGAATGAACGACTAGAATGCAACTAGGACACAGAGGTTGTCCGAACCTTAACTTGGGGTAGAAAGGAGGCCAAAGCAGTATAAGAATACTGCTAAGTGAAAACGCAGATACGAAAAATATTATGATTGGCCTCCAAAATTGAACGAAAAGTAAGTTAAATATTTTTATACAGTCTAAGGATAGGAAATACACTGTGTTAACCATAGCAGTATAAGAAAAATACTGCGTGATAAAAAATTACACTGTGTAAATTTTGGGCCCCATAAAGTGGACACCCAATTGAATTTGATTAGGCTACCAAGCCTTGAAATGCAGCCCAATAGCAAGAGGACACCTAGGAGGGTAATCAAGTGGGTGACCATGAGTCACCAAGTGGATAAGAATGCATTTAAGGCTTGGTTATCACAAAATTTCCTTCCTTTCTTCATTCCCAAGTTCGGCAGCCCTTGAAGGATACTTTCAAAAAATTTTCTCAAGTCCAAACCTTGCAAAAATAACCCCAAAACAATTTTAAAAGCAAGCCCCAAGGATTTTCACAAGATTAAAGGTGAAATTCTAAACTTTTTGATGAGTTTTTAAAGGATTTCTCATGGGCTGAAGAAAGGATATTAAGCCAAGTTATTTTTGCATGAAAAGGAGGTTTAGAGGCAGATCAAAAGGGATTTCAATGCTAAAAATCGAAAAGAGATTATTTTGGCAAGTTTTGATATTTAAAGTTTTCAATTTTTGTTTGATTTCTACTTTCTCAAACCCATATGAGCTTTTGAGCTTATACTTGATGGAATTGTATGTGAAAATTATGAATGACCTGGTGAGATGATGAAATTTTTAGGTTATGGAGCAAAACGACAGTTTTTGCATAAAATGATATTTTTACAATTTTAAGGCTAAATTGTGTAAAAATGAGGTTTGAGCATGAAAATGACCTGAGTAAGGCATGGAATAGACTCTGTAGGGGTAGATTTGAAATTTTGAAAAGGATTTTGATAAAAACATCCAAGGGACTAAATTGAAAGAAAACTTTCTTTTTCGGTAGAAATAGAAAATAGCTTAAAACACCCCTTTACAGTGAGATTTTGAGAAAAGTTAAAACACGAAAGTTTAGATCTCGACGAAACTGTTAGGCATCGCGGACGGTTCGTCGAAAAACTCAACCGTTTGTGAGTTTTTGAATTTTCAAGAATTTATTAAAAGTGAAAATATGGTAAAATGGCAAAAATGTCATTTTTCAAAATGATTTGAGGTATGGTACTTCAAGCAAAAATTTTTCTTATAAAAAATAGAAATTTTTGATGTAAAAAGAAAATTTTAGCCCCGGGGGCAAAATTGTCACAATTTTTGGTTTAGAGGTTAAACCGTAAAGTTTTATGAAAATAGGACTTAAGTGTGAAATAAAGAGATGCGAGCTACTAGGACATTATTTTGAATTAATATGTGGTCATTTTTATTTAAAAGAGCGGAACCGAGCTCAAATAGGTCAGTAGGGCTATGGAGGGCAAAATTGTCATTTTTGCCCGAATAACCCAAATAGCTCTAGAAGGGTCTCAAGTAAGAAAAGAAAGTGATTAGGAAGATTTCCACTCTTCGTAAGTGGCGATAGGGTAGAATTCGACATAAATAAGGAAATTAGTATTTATAGAGTCGTGTATAGTTATACAACTTGAATAATTACGTAATGAACGTTTTGTAACGAAACGTACTGAAAATTGGCTAATAATGTTGTAATTGGCCAACAGGATCCTAGAAGTCTAGGAGAAAGGAGAACAAAGTTGATTTTTGCGGTACGCAAAAACATGTAAGTACCCTTCCCACCTACAGCATGAAATGGTAGGTGTAGAATGCTTGAATATGCATATTAGGGTATAAATTCTAATGTGAACTTGTTTGATGCTATGAAATGAATGCCTAGAGATATAGAATCAGTACCTATGTGTACACGATTAAAATACCTGAGTGTATATCATGTTATGTATTGTTACATGCGATATATGGTGTACTTGTGTATACGATCATGAAAACATGTATGTTTATGAAATAAGTACTTGTGGGTACTCTACAATGCATACGAACTTATGTTTTATGGATAACATGTGAATATCATTTCATGCCTGGTATGACAACCATATTGAAAGAACTGGCAAAATGTCACCAGAAATTAAGAAAAGTGTCGTACCGACTCCCAAAAGTAAGGGGAGTTTAAAGGATAAAATATGTTCACAGTGTTACTTAGACCCTAATGAAATTGTGCAATGGTACGAACACTTGGGTCCTAATGGAAAATAAGAAACGATGAAGATAAGGAAAGTTCATAAGAAAGCATAATCGAATCATGCATTCATTTGATTGCCCATGTGAGATTTATGGGACTTACTGGGCATTAGTTCGTCAAGTATTTTATGCTGTAGGTATACTGACGAGAAAGTCAGAATAAATTCTAACGATGATGAGCTGGCAGACGGATGATGTGTGCAGATCGGGTATGGAGTCTGCTAATGATTGTTTCCGCTATGTGTATTAAAAGTTGTTTCGAAAAGAAGAGTTTGAACAGAAAAAAAAAATGTTATAAAGTAAGAATGTTTATGCAAATACAAGATTGTGAAAGTATTTTGGAAGTTTCCAAAAATTATAGTATGTGAAATATTTATTCAGTTTAGAAAAAAAAAAGTTCTCTCAATTTTTGCCCCTAAGCAAGTAAGAAAAAGATTTTATCACAGCCTGAAAAGGCGGGTTGTGACAGATACCATCTTTCAAGATGCTAAATTCTGTTTCTCTATTCTTAAGAGCTTCATTCCTGGCATTAAGCAGCGATGGGTCTGTTTCTTGTCGTTCCTTTAGTTTTTCTAAGATAGCGGGTCAAAAAGACAAATTGGCTAATCTTCCAGTGACTACCTCTATTCCTGCTTCTATTAAGTCCTTCTGAAGAGGTTTTGGCATTAACTGCATCATCGCAAACGAAGACATTATTCTACAACTAAAGGCATCGGCTACTCGGTTAGCCTTTCCCAGGTGATACGGAATTTCACAGTCGTAGTCCTTAACTAACTCTAGCCACCTTTGCTGTCTCATGTTGAGCTCCTTCTATGTGAAGATATACTTCAAACTCTGATGGTCCGTATAAATTTCATACTTAGCTCCATATAGGTAGTGATGCCATATCTTCAATACAAATACAACCACCACTAACTCTAAGTCATGCATCGGATAATTCCTTTCATGATCCTTTAGTTGTCGGGATGTGTATGCAATCACCTTTCCATTTTGCATCAATACGGCTCCCAGTCCCATTTTCAATGCATCGTTGTAGATCACGAAATTTCCTAGGTCCGGATCAGGTATTGTCAGCACTGGGGCACTTGTAAGTCGCCTTTTGAACTCTTGGAAACTTTCTTCGCATTTCTTAGTCCATTCTTACTTTGCTGATTTTCATGTCAGTGCAGTAAATGGTGCTACAAGTCGGGAGAATCCCTCTACAAAACGTCGGTAGTAGCCTGTTAAGTCGAGGAAACTTCTAATTTTGGTCACACTTTTTGGTGTAGGCCACTTATTCACCGCTTCAACTTTGGAAGGATTGACAAATACTCCTTCTCGTGTCACCACGTATCCTAGGAAATGAACCTTCTCCAACCAAAACTCACATTTTGAGAACTTGGCGTACAATTGATGCCTTCTCAATAATTATAGTGCAATCCTCAAGTACTCTTCATGTTCCTATGGCGTTCTTGAAAAGATGAGCATATCGTCGATGAAAATGATAACAAACTTATCGAGATATTTCTTGAAAATCCAGTTCATGTGATCCATGAAGGCTGCCGGAGCGTTGGTTAGTCCAAATGGCATGACGTAGAACTCGAAACGCCCATAATGTGTTAGGAATTTCATCTTCGGTATATCTTATTCTTTAACTCAAAGTTGATGATATCTCGATCGCAGATCAATCTTTAAGAATACTGACGCTCCTTTCAGTTGATTAAACAAATCATCGATCCTTGGAAGTGGATACTTGTTCTTAATCATGACTTTATTCAGTTCTCGGTAGTTAATACACATTCATAACGTTCCGTCCTTCTTCTTAACAATTAGAAAAGGTGCCCCCCATGGGGAATGACTTGGTAGGATGAACCCTTTGTCCAACAGTTCTTTTAATTGCACCTAAAGTTCCTTAAGTTCCCCTAGAGCCATTCGATATGGCGCCTTCAAAATCGGGGCCGTGCTGGGCATCAATTTGATCTTAAATGAAATCTCCCGTTCCTGTGGCAATCCTAGCAACTCGTCGGGAAACACATCAATGAATTCCCTTACTAAGGGAACATTCTCTAGTCCTAACTGAGCTTCTTCACCTTTCCTTATCAAATTCACCAGATACCGATTCATCCATTTTCTAGCATTTTCCTTGCCTTCAACACTGAAATCATCACCTTACGAGCTTTGGGAGTCTTCCCTGAATACACGAACTTTTCACTTCTAGAAGGTCGAAACGTAACCCTGCGGTGTCAACAGCTAATCTTGGCCGTGTATTTCCTTAGGAAATCCATTCCTAGGATGACGTCGTAATCTTGTATATCGACTATTATCAAATCAACATATAATTCCTTTCCACAAATGATTATCGGTACATGACATAACTAATAATCAGAACTCAATACCTCCATAGAAGGTAGTGCAATTCTAAAGGTTTTCTCTATCCTATCTCCTTTACTCCCTATTTGTTTTGCAAATTTAAGTGATGCAAACGAATGTGTTGCTCTAGAATCAAACAAAACATATGCATCAGTGTTGGTAACAAAAAACTGACTTATCACCACCGATGAGGTTCCCGCATCTTCTTCCTTCTTCATGTAGGCAAAAATTCACCCACTTGGTTCTTGAGCTTCTAGTCGCCCTTGACTGACACTAGGGCCTTCAATCTATACCTAAACTTGAACCGCATGTAGTTGGTTTCCTTGAGGCTTCTATTGAGCCTGACTGTTCTGACTTTGGGGATAAGAAAAACAATTTCTGGCGTAATGCCCTTCTTTCCCATAGATAAAGCACTTGTTCGTGCCAGCCTTGCATTCCCTTGCATGTCTCTTCCCACATTGACTGCAAAGGGGTTTGTTGTTTCCTTCATCATTAATCCTCTTCTGGGGTTGATCCTTTGGATTCTTTGAACTATTCATGTTTCATTTCCTTTTATTATTAACATTATGGCAATGCCTCACCAGAAGGTTCTACGGCAGCCCTTGGCTTGGAGCACTTCCTTGTCCTTTCACCAAGACAGCTTGACTCTGCTTGGCTAAAGCTTTCTCCTCCTTCTGAGCTTTGAAAATCCTTGCTCTTTCATCCTTATCATGGGCTTAGCTCTGGTTGCCCGTTTAATGCAATCCTCTACGTCTTTGGGAGCTTGCCCTCCACTATCGACTATAAGGGCAATGTCAGTCTAAACATTCTCATTAATCATCTTATTCGTTCCCGATCAATAGGTACTAACTCGAGACAAAGCTGTGCTAGCTGATTAAACCTCTTTACAGCGTCAGCTACGGAAATATTGCCTTGCTTGAAATTAATAAATTCTTCTTGTTGGGCTTCCATGGTTTCCACATTAAAGTAAGCCCTGTCGAATTCTTCCATGAAATCCGACCATGACATTTCATCAACGTTCTTCTATGCTCTACTGACTCCCACCATCTCCTGGCATCTTTAGTGAGAGAAAACGAAGCGCATAGGACTTTCTCATGGTCATTAAGCCCTATAAATTTTAGTACCCTTTCTATACCCGTAAGCCAATCGTCAGCCTCTAATGGGTCTATAGATCCATCAAATTCTAAGGCCATTATCCTTTGGAATCTTTCATAAAATTCGGTTGTGGATGCTACCGGAGCAGCTAGGACTACTAGCTTCGCTTGCTGTGGCGGTGGTACTGGGGGTGACGTGTCCATACGTGCTGGTGGTATGGGATTCTGGTTAGCTAACTGTTCCCCTAAACCTTGCATTTTCTGCTCCTAAGCTTGGAGCTTTTGTTGTAGTTCCATGATCATGGCCATTAAATCAAGATTCATTGGTCCTCCGGGTGTATCTGCCATCGATCTCACACGTTATAGGCCTATCTCATTGTTTCATTACTACGTTAGCACATACTATTAACTTTATAGTATCCAGTCAATAAGTGCATCTATTTAAATAACATAAATACATGCAAACATACACAATTACATGAACTCAATATCTTGCTTCATATATTTCATTTCATTTACCTTTATACATTTCATTTTATGAACCTCTTTCATTTCCTTTTTACATTCTTCATAACATTACATGCATAACTAACATACATACTTTTTTTTCCTTTCATACATAAATTGTTCATATCATTTCCAAGAGCAGTTATCACCTCCGACTACATATACCCTATTGCCGGGAAAGATACCACTTGCCGGACATACATACAAATACAATGGCAACAAAGCCCCAAAACTGTACTAATCCCTCATCTATGTACATCATGATACACAAAAATTTTCACATAAGTTCTTTTTAGTTGGACTTGACTCCAGACATGTCGCTTTGTTTAGGATCCTCCTCAGGGTCCTCTTCTTCCTCTTCATCTAAATCAATAGATTCGTCATCACTTGCAATTATAGGTTCGGGAGGTCCTGGAATATATTCGAGCTCTTCATTATTGTCCTCATCATCATCATCATCATCATCATTCTCCTCCATGCCCATTGAGGGATCCTTTAATGGTGCAGCCACATTATGTTCTGCATGTAATACTGCCATAAGAAAATCATGGACGCTAAGGTAATTCCCCGGATACTGCATCTATTGTTAGACGGCATTTGGAAGATCTCTCCATACAAGGTCACAGATGCGTCGTAAAGGTATTTCGGGCGAAATCAGTGGTACCATTATGCAGCAAAACCTTAAGATATAGTGATCTACCGGCTCTCCTATGTATCTTCCCCATAAGGGTTCTATTCGAAGATATAACCTACGATGCCAATCTATCCACAACATCAAAATCACCGGGACGTGCATAGCATCTGCTGGGGGTAAGGATGCGAATTCAGCTTGGATTTGTTCTCTAAAACCTTGCCAATCCCTTGGTCGCTCATCAGGTTCAATCCTCAGCCACCATACTAGTGCTTCTCTCAACAACAATCCAAACGCCAATAACACCTGGAGGTGCAGTGGCATATGACAAGCATCGAAGATTACCTTAACTATGTGAAGCCATTCGGTCAGCACCATAGGCTATCGACTCCCATAGTATCATGGTGGCATTGCGTCTTAGAAAGCAATGCTCGCTCTTCAATCAGCCTCCATGTTACGATTATGATACGGGTCCGCCATATACTATATTTATTATCATAATTAATATAACAATGCTATACATAATAGTATTGAACATTCTTATACTTAAAATCAAACTATCTTACTTGAGCTATGGTAGTGGAGCAGACGACGATGTGCAGTAAGATAGCAAGATTTTCGCTCTGTTACCAACTGTCACAACCCACCTTTTCGGGCTGTGATAAAACTTTTTCTTACTTACTTTAAGGCAAAAATTTAGGAAATTTTTTTTTTGAAGTTGAAATAAATAATTTACTTACATTAATTTTGATGACTTCCAAAATACTCTTACACACTTATATTTACATAATTATTCTTACTTTTACAACATTTTTCTTTTTAAATATTTCATTTCAAAACAACTTAAAATATACACAGCAGGAACATTCAGTAGCGGACTCCATACCCGATTTGCACATATCATCTGTCCGCCAGCTCATCATTAAGATTTATTCTGACTTTCTCGTTGGAATGCCTACAGCATGAAATACTTAATGAGCTAACGCCCAGTAAGTCCCATAAATCCCACATGGACATTCAAATAAATGCATGATTCAATTATGCTTTCTTATAACCTTTTCTTATCTTCATCATTTCTTATCTTTAACTAAGGCCCATGTGTTCGTACCATTGCGCAATTTTATTTAGGTCTATGTAACACCGTGACCATGCTATATCCTTTAAACTTCCCTTGAGTCAAGAGTCGGTATGACACTTTTCTTACATTCTGGTGACGTATTTACCAGTCCATTTATTATGTTTGACATACCATGCATGATATGATAATCACATGTTATCTATGATATATAAATTCGTTTGCATAGCATAGTACACACAAGTACCTACTTTATATACACACAGGTATTCATCATAGTACATGCATGTACGTAATATATTGTACATACTAGTACATAACATGTTATACACTCAGGTATTTAATCGTATACTCATAGGTATCCATACTATACCCCTAGGTATTTATTTCATAGCAAACACACAAGTTCACACCTTAATATATCCTCAGGTATACATGTACATACATTCTATACCTATATTTTTATACTGTAGGTGGGAAGGGTACTTACTTATTTTTGTATACCGCGAAGTCAACTTCAGTCTCCTTTCTTCTAGGCTCCTAGAATCCTGTTGGCCAATTACAAAACTATTAGTCAATTCCACTACGTTTCGTTACTTAATTAGTCAAGTTGCACAACTCTGAAACCACTGGTTTCCATATTCTTATCTTATCTTATATCATTATCATTATCGAAGAGAGAAATTACTTCTTTTTCCCTTTTGGGGTTGTTTTAAAACAATTTGGTCTACTCGGGAAAAATGACAATTTTACCCCTAGTAGGCCAACTAACTTCCCAAGCTCGGTTTCGCTGTTTTAATGGAAACAATCATGTACTTATTTCAAAATAATGCTCTATTGGGTTGGGTCTCTTTGTTTCCTCTCTATACCCCTTTTTCCATAAAGATTTGTAGTTTGGCCCCCATAACTGAAAATGTTGACAATTTTGCTCCTAGGGCTAAAATTGTCCTTTTCATTCCAAAATTTTCTATTTTTCACAAGGATCGTTTTTGCTCAAAGTACCATATTCAAAATCCTTTGAGAAATGACATTTTTGCCCTTTTTAAAATTTTTCACAATTTTCACAATTTCTTTGAAAAATCAAAATCTCACAATCGATCGAGATTTTTGACGAACTATCTTATAAGCCTAACAGTTTCGTCGAGATCTACAACTTTTATGTTTTAACTTTTATGAAAATCTCACTATATAGGGGCCTTTTTGACCATTTTTCAATTTTACCGAGAAAGAACTTTTTCTTTCAATTTAGTTCCTAAGGCGTTTTTATAAAAATCTATTTTAAAATTGCAAATCTACCCCTGCAGAAATCGTTTCATACCTTATTCAAATCATCCTCATGCTCAAACATCACTTTTGCTAAGACTAACATCAAAATTACAAAAATAACACTTTTGCAAAAATTATCGTTTTGCACCATAAACCAAAATTTCACAACTTAAACACGCCATACATCACATATACATGAAATTTCACTAAATATATGCTCAAGAATCTACATGGGTTTAAAAGAATAAAAATCAAAACAAAATTCATAAAATTTTAAAACTTTAAAATCTAAAACTTACCTAAATAACACCATTTTGATTTCTAACCTTCAAAATTCCTTTGAACTCCCTCCTATGCTTTCTTTTCATGCAAAAACACCATGGATTAATTTCCCTTTCAACCCATGAAAAATCCCTTGAAAACTTGCTAAAAAGTTTGAGATTTTACCTTAAATCTTGTGAAAAATCCTTGAGCTTGCTTCAAAAACTTGTTTTGGGGTTATTTTTCCAAAGTATGGGATTGAGAAATTTTTTTTGAGAGGTCCAACTATGGCTGTCGAATACAGGAAGAAAGAAAGAAATGAAAATTTTTGATAAACTTGCATTAAATGCTCACTTATCTCCTTTGGTGACTCATGGTCACCCACTTGATTACCCTTAGGTGTCATTATGCTATTGGGCCACATTTCTAAGCTTGGTGGCCCAATCAAATCAGGTTAGGTGTCCACGTTGTGGGGGCCCAAAAATCTACATAATGTAATTTTTCATCACATAGTATCTTTCTTACACTGTCGTGGTCAAATCAGTGTACCTCCTATCCTCAAACTATATAAAAATATTTTACTTACTTTTGACACTTTTTATATCTACGTTTTCACTTAGCAGTATACTTATACTGCTCCAGCCTCCTTTTTACCCTGTGTTAGGGTTTGGACAACTTCTATGTCCTATTTATATTCTAATTTCTCATTTGCTTATATCACAATTTTACAATTTATCGTTATATAATATTCATTTTATGGATATTATTTGCAAATTTCTAAGTAATTAAACTTATAAATCTGTATTTTATCATATCCAACATTGCATCACATTTGCCATAAAATTTGCAGTCAATGCCGCTCATTCATATTTTATCGTAATTTTTTGCAAAAATTTACATTTTTACGAATAAATTTATTATTTAAACCCAATTAAATATTAGGTTTTATTAATGAAATTTTCTTAATTATTACCTGATTAGGGATCTCAAGACTTAAACAGATGTACCTTGAACATGAGCCTGAAGGCCTAGCGGAAGCATTTCGAGAATGCCTTCTTCTGGACCATCTCGAAAAACTCCTCCTTGGGCACAACCTCCCATATGGTTTCAACCATCAAGTGGCGCGACGCATGACGCCTCCTCGGAGATTAGTTAGCAATGCCAAGACAATTGCAATGGCAAGGGGAAAGGGGCTCCACAGCTCGATGAGCCCCCTAATCTCATCGACGGCAACGGGGTGGTCATTTGTTTGGTGGCAGAAGGGTGCTCGGGTACTTGGGTTCTTCTTCTCTTTGCCCAATGACCTTCTTCCCCTTAGATTGATGGAGGCTTTCCATCATCCTCTACTTCTTCTACCTTAACATCTGCTACGAAGACATTTTTGTAAGAAGAAAAACTAAGCCAAGACAAGCTTGGCAAAAAAAAAAAAAAACTTGGGGCATACCCTCGATCTGGAGTTGGCCTAACGGGTAGAGTAGCCTTATTACGACCTCGAGGTCTTCATTCGCAATGGGCGGCCCTAAGCCAAGGGAACCACCTAAAGAGTCCTCGAAACTAGATGATGATTGCTCCTTAGTTGGCTGCCAAGATCGATGGGTGCTTGGCACTACACCTAGATATCGTCACTTGCTCGACCGGTTGAGCAAGTGGGATGTTATGATGAAAATTTGATCAGCTGGACCCCCTAAACCAGCCATAATGGGTGAGCTTGGTCTACTAAAGTAAGAAGGACTGTTGCCAATATGCTTTAGGCTTGGATTATAAATTCTCTACTGCTACGATGACCTCACTCGGTTCCCAAGGTCTCTTCTACCAAATGTGCCCCTGCTCAAATCTCCTCAGGACTTCTTGGTCCTTAAGCACCACCTCACCAGCCCGAGAGTCCTCATGAAGCGGATGAAGTAGTACCAGTCTGACTGTTGAGGAAGCTGCTTCATTTTGTAAACTTACTTGAAGGCCTCCACGGCATCACGGTCACATGGTAGTACCTCCAGAAGACGTACATCCTGATCAAGGAGCGATAGCAGTTCGAGTTCAGCTAGGCAGGTGTTCAGGTCTAAAAGTATATGTCCGATATAACCTCAAATATAAGGTTGTCTAAGTAATAAATCTCGATGAGTCCAAGGTCGATCCCCCAGGGAAAAGATATTGCAAAGGTCCAATATATCAGTTCTATTATGTTGAGCTAAAGAATCTAAGAATAAAAGTTAATTTTATTTACAATTTATTTACAATATTTACATATTTTTTTCCTTTTTTTCATTTTTAGATTCTTTTTTATTATTATTATTTTTGAAATTTTAACAATAAGAAATGTGGCTTAGATTTGAATAGTAAATGGAACTTTAATAAGTAAAATTTAAGTTAGGAGATGGAACTTTAACAATAAGTGCAATTAATTTTAAAGGTAACAACAATTTTAACAAATACTGAGGATTAAAGGTTCAATTCTAGCAATTAATTTAAATATGTTTTAGTTTTTCTAAACTTATATATAAAATGGTTTAAGCATGCAATATGCCATCCTTTGTTTACAATAAATCAAGAGTTACCAAGTACTTATTGTGCTAATTCATGTCTACAGTGTATCAAAAACTCATTTTTAACAAATATGTATGTTTTCAAATTAACTTACTAAAATTACCGACAAAATTTACCATTAAGTATTTACTGTGCCATTTCATGTCTATGAATAATCAAAGTATTCCAAAGCATTATTCGTGCCATCCTATGTCTATGATAAATCAAAACTTAATTTTGCAAGAATTTTAGTTAAGTTAACATAAAAATTATAAGTTTTCTAAAAATAATTTTGACATTATAACAACTTAGAAAACTTTGAAAAACTAAAAATATTTACCTTAATTTTACCAGAATATCCCCTTTTCTCCCCAGCAAAGTAGAAATTTGAAGGACGTGATGAAAGTAGAAACACACATATTTTTACTGATCACAACTATTTTATAACATAAAAACTAGAATTATTTTAAAAAAATATAAAACTAAAATTTAGAAGAGGACTAACCTAAGAAGAAGGAAGAAGAGAATTTTCTCCAAAGGAGAATGGTGTGAATTATATGAAGGGATGGGGTATTTATACTAGCAGAAAATCTACTATTTACAATATTTTTACAATTTTTTATTTATTTATAATTATTTTTATTATTTTATTAAGATATTTTTAAGTGGAGAATGATGTAGGATGCAATTTAAATAATGGATAATTTTTGGAATAATTTATAGTTAACCACTCCATTATTTTCTTAACTAATTTTGATTTTTATTTATTTTTTTCATTTTTTTTCGTTTTTTTCTCTCAAATTAGTCTAGAGAGTGATTAAAAATATGGGTAATCCAGTGTGACACGGCACGCGGAATGGACGCACAACACCTCTTAGATACTAAATGCGACTCGTTGAACGGTGTGGATGCAGTCAATCGAAGAAAGTAAACCCACACAACTTTGACTCATTTTTGAACGCGAGATCTAGTCTCTTTAATTTGATCCGACGGGTGAGAAAAGGACGCAAGCATGCAACATAATGCAAGTGATCGGCGAGGGAGAAATCATGCGGACAGTTGAGATGTGCTGATCTAAAGTGATCCGATGAATGAGATCGCGCCACGTGTCAGATTTTGTTTTTCTTTTTATTTTTTGATTTCTTGAGCATTTGAGGTCCCTTTTTACCCTTTTTGTACCATTTTTCTTTGTTTTTCTTCTAGATTTCAAATCTAAAATACAATAAACAAACTAAAATTAATTATTTTACAAACATAATTTTCACAATAATTAAAAATATTTATTTTACAATAAAACACACAAAAATTACTTAAAATACATAAAAACTTCTAAAATTAACAAACCTTAACAAATATGTTATTTGAGACTCAAGATTATTTTTTGAAATTACTAAAGATATAATAGAACATATTTATAGACTCAAAACTTATTTACAAATATTTTACGACACGAAATAAAATCACACAATATTTTTACGATTGTGATCATTTATAAACTAAACACTTATAAAACACACATAAATGATTCTGAAAATTACAAAAAAATATTACGAAACATAAAAACACACTAAAAACACATTTTTAGACATATTTACACACAAAAACACAAAAATACCTATTAACACATAAGTGCTATTAATTAGAGAATTTAATGAGAAATAAAAGCATAAATAAATGGTTTTAGCCTTAAAAATATGCACTTTTATAGTCTCATCACACTCCTCAACCAGCTTATTACTAGTCCCTTGTAATTAAAGCGATATAATTTTGAAATGATTTGCTGAATAATCATACAATGAAAATCATTTAACTATAATTTGACTAATCTAACGAGATAGACTAGCAAAACAAAAATTTTATTTAAACAATTTATATGTTATTTAACAAAATGTATATAAGCCAGACTTAGTGCAAAATAAAGTAATGAATAATATGAAGTTTCATCCAAAACTAAGAATAGAATTGTTTTAATATTTTGCTTCAAATCACTCCTGTAGGCAACAACAATTCAAATTATTAATTTGAAACAAGTAAAGAGTAGAAACATATAAATATATACAAAAATTGAACTTTACAACAGTTATGGATAGTGCAACGTTTGGCTCCCTTAAGTTATCTTTATAACCCATTTAATGAGCTTTGGGTTAGTAACTTCTAGACTAGTTGGCTTAAGGTATTAGATGTTGAAGCACCCTTTAGAACTTACTTACTCAAGTTAAAGAGGCTACGAAACCAAACTTATCCAACTTTATTCATTATTTTACATAATTACACACTTTATGTATTTACAATTCTTTTTTTCTTTTTCTTTTTATTTTTTTATATTTCTTTTTTTTATTAATTAGTTTATAAGTTTTGAAAATATTGCTGCCATTAATTGTTCATCTTCACAAAATAACAAAACTCAAATATTCATAGCTTTGACTTACCATCACTATTAAACATTATAGTGCGTGTGTGAAAAGAATAGCTTACAAATACTTTGAAAAATAAACACATAAAAATTTTAAATAAACCAAAGTTTTGAGAATCCATAAAATTAGATAACTCAAAGAATAGAAAAATGAAATTACATTAATATGAAATTCAAAAATAAAAACAAAATAATAACACATTAATTACTAAGAAACTAATATTTACAAAACATTTTTTTTTAATTTTTGATTTTTTTATTTTAAGATTTTTTTTTATTTTTTTATAGATATTAAATACATATGTAGACAAACTTATCAAAATAAAATATGTTACAAATATGATTAGGACATGTCTCAAGAATGCCAAAGACTCCATAACTCAACTATCCTAAACATACATGCAAATAACATGTAAAACATAAGCACATATGAAAGATGAAATTTCTCGGACCAACTTGAGATGTGTTTTAAAACTAACTCCTTCACTCAGCCATCTCGACAATAAACAAGAATCTTTAGTTTTACAAACCGCACAACAAAAAAAAAATTTCCCTTTTTTTTATTTTTCATTTTTTTTTGTTTTTTATAATATGCTTAGTTTTAGAACAGGTCCTATTTTGGCATAAAATTTTAGCATAAAATTAAAAATTTTGACACAAACCCTTTCCCCTCAACCTAATTGAACATTCTCCTCAATGTTTAATAAGATTAAGTAGAAAGAGAGACAACATATATTTGCAAGAGTGGTTACGCAAAACACACAAGGAAAAAGAAACATAAACAAACATGCTGTAGGTAAAACTGGAATGATAAAAGAGTTTAGAGAGAAAGATCTAAATCTCAATTGTGCTTTCTGTAGGGTGTTGAAGTTGCAGTATCTGCCTCGGGATCAATGACTTGCATTTTCTTGAGTAATTTGTCCATAGTAGAGGCAAAGATAAAAATCTTTCCTCTGGACTCCTCAAGAAACCTTTGTTTCACAGCATTATCTAAAAAAACTAAGCAAACTATCAAAATAACCATTTATATTTAACAAACCAACAGGTTTAGAGTGTAGTCCTAACAATTTCTAACTAGCAATTGGAAAAAGTTCTTTTAAAGTTCCTAGACCTTCAGGTAAAGCAATAAAAGCATCATAAGCAAACTCCATATCTCTTATTTGCTCAGGGATACCTACGACTATTTTTTCAACACCAATAGTAGGACCACATAAACAACTTTGAGTAAGGATACCTGGAATAATATCTAAAGCTTCAGTACCTCCAAAACGACTTCCAATAGCAATAGTAACCATTAAACCTAGACTACCTCCTCCGTATACAAGGTTTATGTTTTTCTTAGCCAAGATATAACCTAAGTGAAATGCAATTTCTATGTAATCAACACCTTTTCCAGACTTAGAGCCACAAAATACACAAATGTTGTTGAACTTTAAAGATGACTAGGACGAAGACTCCATAATGATTACTAAGACTAAGACTCTTTTTTTTTTAGATTTTATGTTTTTTTTTAATTGAAAACTTTTACACCTCTCTGAGTAAAATGATAACAAGGAATGGCTTATATTACATGATTGTGTATGATTGAAGACAAACAAGCAGGTGAAGATGGATGAAGAGAGATGTGACTCAACTGTAAAACTTTTAAAAATTTTACCCAACAAGAACTATTCAACTTTTTGAAAAATAAAACAAAATTGTACAACTTTTGACAAAATGGGATAAAATAAAACGTATACAACAAACAAATTACCTACCGAATAAGATATCTGACAAATAAGATAAAATATTAAAAGCTAACAAGACAAACACAATAATTGAGCAAACAACTACTATAACAATCACAAAAACAAAAATCTTTTTTTTTTATGATGAAAATTTATTTGAGAATGAATTAAAACTTATGTTCATTAAAATGTGTCTCTAGAAAATCCATTACTCAGCCATTTTGATGATTTTTCGTTAAACCAAATTCATATCTTAAATAATTTCTCAAAATTTTTTTTAAAGAAAATAAAATAAAAACACACAAAAACAAAAAGTACTTTACAAATTTTGCTTAGAACTAGAAGGACTAGGTGGCTATTTATCATATAAAATTCTTGTAAACTAAACAGTTGGGTCTTTTAACGTTAGATTCCCTAGACGTTCTTTTTTTGTATGAAATTGAGGCCAAAGTTTTGACAAAGCCCCCCGAACATATCCACTTGGATGTGTCTCAAGAGAAGCTTGAAGATCTTCCAAGTTCTCTTTCCTAAGACCATTTTTACAAAATTGAATTTTATCTTCTCTGTTTTTAAATACAATACCAAGTGAAGGACACTTACCAAAATAGGTTTGATGAGAACACTTAGGACATTTTGACTCCATATGACGGGCTCTTCTTTTTCTAGTATACAAACTTGTACCCATACCAGGAAGACCAACATTATTTACATCACTAGGATGAACAAGACCTTCTATATACAATTTTACATCAGTTGGAAGTTTGAGAAAGGACCCAAAGACGAGTGATTCGAGTTATACTTCTTTCTAATTTCTTTTTGAGAAAGAGAAGGAAGTATTTCTTCAAGTGCTCAAATTTAGGATCCATGATTTGAAAAAAAAACAGGGAGATTCTTGAGAGTGAATTGAAAGTTTTAAGAAAAAGACTTAAGTGCAAGGATTTTGAATGCCTTGAATGGGTTTGAGAGCTTTTAAGAAAGTATTGAAAAGATTGTAGGATTAAAGAAGAAAAGATTGAAGAATTTTTTCAGAAGAAGTTTGAAGGTTTTCTGGAAAATTTTAAGAAAATCTTTTAAGATTTAGAAAGAAAGCAGAGAGAAAACATGAGCTTAGACAGAGAAAGAGTAGAAAATTTCAGGCTTAAATGTACAGTGAACGGTTTTATAGACAAATGATTAGTATTGTTTAAGACAAAGTGGAAACAATTCTTACTCGTATGAAAAGCTAATTTGAATTAGGCCAAATAGAAATTGGGCTAAGTACTAGTAAACTAATGGATTACTAACACACCAAAAACAAACTTAAAAATATTTGTGTTTTTTTTATTTTTTTGGATTTTTTTTAATTTTTTTAATTTTTTGTTTTTTTGAAAAAATTCTAAAATTCAGAAAAATGCATTTTGATCATTTCATTAAAGTGCATATCTAGGGGCTGTTGGTACAAAGTACCAACTAATCAAAACTTGATTATAACCTCCATATTCTCAGCTACTTCAAATGAATTTTTGAAATTTCTTTTTTCTGATTTTTAGGAAAAACAAAGAGAGTAGAAATACAACGCACTTAAACAATACAAACATATAATACAAACATTAATCTATAACTATGATTTCAGTCTCCGAATCAGAATCATCAATGTTAATGATGTTAGACGTGTATGCCCTAAGGAGTAAAAATGTAATATGATTTTGGAGACATTTTTATCAATAAAGAATTCATTCATTATTTATATATCAAATCTTGTCCTCTTTATATTCATATTTGTTGAATGTATGTTAAGCAAACTATAGTTTGAGACTATCGGTCTAAACCTTTAAAAATTAGACATATGATGGACAGATTATGCGAAAGACACGATTCTTTTGATGACGGTCTAAATCATAAGATCCACAATCGAGGGAATACACTTGAGCACTTTATTCATGTAAAGATTGTTATGTTGTCGATATCCCTATTGGGAGATCGTTTGTCTTGACCATCAGAGGTGGACTCCGTGAATAGAAACATTGGCACGTTGTCATAGGTGACGATGTGCTAGATCGGGACATAAAGTGAATTAATTTGGATTAATGTTTCTGTCTCAGTAAATCAATTCACTTTAGACAATCATTTGTATTGTATCTTAATCTTGAGATGAATAATGGGCCCGTTGTTTTGACTTGTGTCTTTTGATGTACCAAAGGGTGACATCCACATTTTAATAGTAGTATACATGCCAGTACGTTGGAGGCATGACTGTTGATAGCGTAGACCTATTATTCATAGATATGGAATCCATAGCTCCTCTTTAGGAGTAGGATTATTCTTTTATATACATTATCCTATAATTGAAAAATTGGAGTGCTCAACCATTTGGATACAAAAGTGTAACCGAATGGTATACTGTCTTTGGATGGTAAGTTTTCCGATGGTGAGATAATGGAACGTAAGATAAAAATAATTGAGAAGGGAAGACAGAACTTGTCCTTAAGCCAATTATGGATAATCCCATGAGGATACGATACACTATGATATGTCATAGAGACTTAGCTACACAAGCTTCGTAATTCTATATAGTTCGAGAATGCAGCTCCAAGCTTTTTGTGGAGTAGCTTGGAGTTGATAATTATGAAATGTATATATGAGATATTGGATTTCATAATCATCAGGAGTTTGAACTATGTAGGTCCATCAGGTCCCCTTTGCTAGCTCACGAAAATCCTATAATGATACGGTGTGTTTTTTCAATAATTAGTGACTTATGTTAGATTTATTAGATTGGTTGAAATTTAGAAGAATCAAATAATTCATGTCTATTTATCGGTTCAATTAATTTTGTGACAAAATTAATTCAAAATACACTTGTTGAATTATTGGGATCGGATAATTCTTGTCTGTTTATCAATTGATTTAATGTTGAATAAATTGAATCAAATTAAACTTGTAGAATTATCTGGAATTCATTTATTTTCCTAGAGATTATCTAGATAAACTTGTTTTAATTAGATAACTTTTTTATTGGGTTATTTGAATTAAATTTGAGACTTTATACTATTGAACCTCGGGTAGAAAATAAAAGATTAGTTGAGATTTTTATCGACAGTTCGGCATGTTGATCCTTAGGTTTGGCCTACTAATGGGGCAAGTTCGGCATACTGATCGCGTGATTAAAAGATCACACGTTTTCACACAGATTTCACTAGGTATTGATCCAAATTTGATTTTGATTCGAATTTTGAGGCCTTATCTGATAAGGACTGACTCTTGGACCCAACCTCTATAAAAAGGGAGTGAGTCTAATTATTAAAGAGATCAATTGAGAGATTAAGACTGATACTCTGCAAGTGAGATTTTGAAACTCCCGAAGAGCTCTTGTTCACAAATCATGAACACTAGCTATGGGTTCTCTCAATTGGTTGGAAGGAGAGTCACCTGGTGGAAGAGCTATTTAAGCCCACACTCACTCTGATCGTGGATAGAGAATAGCAAAGAAGGCCAGTTGGTTAAGGTCCTTTTAGAACGTTACTTCCCTTCACTGATTGTAGGAGCTTTTGGCATATAGATATTAGTAAGATCTAGTTAATTTACGCATATAACATGTCAAACTTGTATTTTGAAAAATACTCTGATGTAAAATTTTTAAAATTTCGCTGTGTACTATTTTTTCAACAAATGACTGGCGAAATAGTTGCTCTAAACTGTTACGCCCCGGAGTACGGGAGGTGACGTGGTGGTTCAATTAAATTAATTAAGTAAAGATTTGGTTA
This sequence comes from Artocarpus hirsutus, assembly GCA_946598075.1. Lineage (NCBI taxonomy): Eukaryota > Viridiplantae > Streptophyta > Magnoliopsida > Rosales > Moraceae > Artocarpus > Artocarpus hirsutus. The sequence goes on along the minus strand of CAMOHE010045146.1, from coordinate 60,130 downwards.
AAAATCAGGGTTTTAGAATGAAATTTATAAATATAAAGGTGATAATTTTAAAATCATTTGAATAGAAAAGTTAAGAAATAAATGAATTACCATAATAATTAAACAAATAGAAATAACATTAAAATAATCAAATATGGGGTGGAACGCGTATGAGTCCCACTGGCCCACATATTGTGTACACACATATAGTACTGACAATATTATGATACAACCACAGTCCAGAATAAAAGAGAAGTTAAAGTCTTACATGCCTTGAATGATAAATTAGCCTACCAAATACTTCTACTGATCGTAAGTCCGGTTGGCGGACTCTTCTCCAAACCTATGCTGATATCCACCTAGGGTTAAGATTTTAAAACAGATAAAATGTGAGCAAAAGGCTCAGTAGGACTGTATTTGGAAAGTTATTTAACTCTAAAAGAAATTGTATAAATCAGATAAACATATAAAAATGAATTGGAATAATTAACAAATAAATAATTACATGTGAAATTAAATTAAATAAAATATAATCTTATCAAAATAATTCAAATAAATCAATCAAAGAGTACCATTTTTCCTTTCCTGGGCAAACCATACATGACTCACCACCGTAGTGGCCCAGCTGGGTTTCGGGACCTGCCCTCAAGGTTGTTCACTACACAACCCGATCTCTGAGATGGCATCATGCCCTAAAATATACATATACATATATATCTCTCTAATTCATAAAATCTCTTCTTTACCAGATATAATCATTCATATTCATTATGAAGTTTATTATAAAATCCATCTCAATCTGCTGTTTCAGAAAACAGATAATGAAAATCCTTTATCAACAAGTCATTTAAAAACATTTTTGTAAAAATCCATTTGAGGCCAAAATATTTAAAAATGGCTATTAAAGTAGGGGTAGAAGTCCTACCTCAATACTCGTACCGGTGTCTCACACCGTAATCCTGGTCCGCTATACGTTAGCTCCGCAGATCCACGCACAAATCCTAAATGCATAATAACTTAGCTCATTAGCATCTAACCCGAGATATCCTATGATACTAAATCATCTTATGGTGTCCTAGTGTGCCATTTAGGTTTATGAAATCATTGTACAAGGTTGAAATTTAAATCAGGGTTCAAAACAGTTTAAAACGGGTGAAAATCACAAAATTTCTCCTGGCTCGGTCGGCCTGCCGGTTCCCCTGCTTCGGCCTGCCGGACTGCACAGTTCGGCATGCCGGAGGAATAGGTTCGGTCGGCCGAACATCTTCAGGTTCGGTCTGCCGGTCGGATGAATCCAGCCTACCGATCCTTTGAATCCGGCCTGCCGAACACGAAGTTTGGCCTGCCGATTTGGGAAAATTCCAGAAATTCCCAAGCACGGGTCTCGGCATTCCCGAATTCAAATTCTCAAATCTAACCTGTTTTCTTAATTCTCAGGCATGGATAATCATCATAAACAATAGAAAATCATCATAGAACACTTTTTAGTGATTTAAAACAAGTTTTAAACAAGATTTTTACAAAAATCTGAAAATAGAGAAAATAGAGGAAAAATGAAAAATCTTGATTCTAATCCGTTTTTGATGAAATGAAGTTTACATTCTAGCTAATCTAAGTCCATCTAACTTAGATTGAAGCTTTTCTAGGCTTAGAAACTCTAAAATTTCAAAATGCAAGAAAATCTTGAAAAATAGAAAAACTTTGAGTTTTAAAATCTAACCTCGAATCAAAGCTTGAAAACATTGTTTTTGTTGTTGAATCTTGTTCCTGAGCCTTCGATCTCCTAGCCCGAAGCTTGAAAACGAAATTTGTTTCAAAAATTTTTGAGAGATTGAGAGAGAGAACGAGAGAACCCGAGAGAGACGAGAAAAAGAGGAGAGAGAGAGTGCACGGGAGAAATGAGGAGAGAGAGAGGGAAAGTGAAATAAATAGAAGAAAAGAGAGAAAAGCAGTTGCATAAAACTATGTGCAACCATACTCTGTTTTCAAATCAAATTGTTTTATTAAAACTTAAAGTAACAATCAAAAACAATTTAGAATAATTTAAAAATCATAAAAAGTAATTAACACAAGGTTTCCACAAAAGTAATCAAATTAAGTTCAAAACACTTATCATGGCACACTAATTTACCATTTAATATTCTAATTACACTTAATTAACTTTGGGGTGTTACATAAACCTTCCCAAAAAATAGCACTCCCAAAATGTTAAGTTGCCAGTTGCTTCAAAGAATCTCTAATGAAATTCTTCTTCATCCATGGGATCATACATAAGATCATCCATAGTATCACCCATTACTTTATCATCAAAAATTTCATTTTCAGGTTCGTGTTTAAAATTTAAATTTTCAAGTTCTAGTGTTTGGTCAACAAAAACATTCACAGGATGATTATCAACTCTGGGTGGAGCATTCAAATCAAAAGAATTGGCCAAATCAACTAAAGGATCAACAAACGTTCCAAAAGTATTGCTTTCAACAAAACTCACTTCACACTTTCTAAAGGGTGATTGGGCCATGTTAAAAATGTTGAATTCTGAAGTCATATTCCCAAAAGACAATTTTTGTATTCCATTTCTACAATTAATCAAAGCATTAGAAGTTGTAAGAAATGGAGATCAAAATCATAGAAATTTAAGCATTTGAATTTGCAACAGGTTGTGTATCTAAAACAATAAAATCTAC
>CAMOHE010045146.1:30248-56487 GCA_946598075.1 Artocarpus hirsutus | reverse complement strand
ATTCCATTTCTACAATTAATCAAAGCATTAGAAGTTGTAAGAAATGGAGATCAAAATCATAGAAATTTAAGCATTTGAATTTGCAACAGGTTGTGTATCTAAAACAATAAAATCTACTAGGTAGTAAAATTTATCAATTTGAACTAACACATCCTCAACAACACCTCTTGAAATTTTTACAGAACGATCAACTAATTGAAGTGTGATAGATGTTGGCTTAAGTTTACCTAAACCTAACTGTTGGTAAACATAGTAAGGTAAAAGGTTGACACTAGCATCAAGATCTAACAATGCATGCTCAATTTGAGTGTTTCCTATGATACAAGAAATGGTGGGATAGCCTAGATCTTTGAACTTAGATGGTGAATCATGTTGAAGGATTGAACTAACATTCTCAGTTAAAAATGCAGTCTTAGTCACATTATGTTTTCTTTTAATTGTGCGCAAATCTTTCATAAATTTAGCATATGATGGGACTTGTTTGATTGCATCTAAAAGTGGAATGTTAATTTTGACTTGTTTGAAAATTTCAAAAATTTCAGCATTTTTGTCATACTTCTCTTTTGAAAGAAATGCTTGAGGAAATGGAACCTTTGGAACAAATTTTTCTTTTGAAACACTCTTTTCTTTTTCAGATTTTTCCTCATCACTATTAATTTTATCATCACTTTTCAAAGGGGAATTAACCTTTTGATCTTTTGAAAGATTAGTTTTATCAACAGTTCTCCACTTCGAAGAGTTGTGATAAAATTAACAGCTTCTTGTGATTGTGAGCTAGAAGGGGCAACTTCATTTATAGATGGATAATGTACAGGTTGAGCAGGAAATTTTCCTTTTTCTTGAATGCGAAGTAAAGAGATGAGTTTAGAAATGGACTCTTTAATTTCATGAATGTCTTGAGAAGTGCAAGTGTTGTGAACTTCCTATTTTTGAATGAGTGATTTTTCAACTTGAATGAAAGATTGCAAAGTGTCTTCAAGAGTTTTGACTCAAAAATGAAGATTTTCAGAAAAATTTTGTGCAGGCCTTTGAAAATTCTAAGAATTTGATGGAAATTGTGGATCTTGAGATTGTTGTGGCACTAGTGGACGACTTTGAGAATTTTGTGGTGGAAGTGGTGGTGGTGGTGGTTGAAATTGCTATTGTAGTTGATCATTTCTCTAACTGAAATTGGGATGGTTTCTCCATTATGAATTGTATGTGTCAAAATGTGGGGATGGAAATGGCTTTCTAGACGGGTCTAATTGATTTGTGTAATTTACCTGTTCATAGGACTCTTCCTCAAAAATTGGGCATTCATAAGTTGAGTGTCCAAGAGTTTGGCAAACACTACACAAAATTTCAATTTTGGGCTCTTGGACATTCCTACGTTCCATGGCTTTAATCTTTTAGGTCAAACATGCAATTCTAACACTTGGATCATTTTCTTGACTAAGTTGATGGACACCTCTTTGAGCATTAGCAAGATTATATCTAACTGAGCCTTCAGAATTACCATGTTGCTAGTATTGAGAGTTATCATCCAAATTATCAAGAAAATTTAATGCTTCATCAGGTTCTTTATCAAGGAATTCTCCATTACACATTGTTTCAACAAATTGATGGGTTTTAGGAGTTAAGTCTTCATAAAAGAAACTAATGTAATGCCATTTTTCAAAACCATGATATGGACAAGAATTCAACAAATCCTTAAAATGTTCCCAAAATTGAAAATAAACTTCCTTTGCATTCTGGGAAAAATTTTGAATTTGTTTCTTTAAAGCATTGGGTTTATGAGTTGGAAATTTTTTTTTCAGAAACTCAGTTTGCATTTCTTGCCATGTGCCAATTGATCTTGGTTTTAAAGAAGTGAGCCAAGTTTTAGCTTTATCTTCTAAAGAAAAAAGAAAAAGCTTAAGCTTAACAACTTCATTCGAAACATTTTGGTCAGTGAAAGTAGTACAAACGTCTTCAAACTCTCTAAGGTGCAAGTATGGATTCTCAGATTCTAAACCGTTAAAAGTTGAAAGTAAGTTAATCATGCTTGGCTTAAATCTAAAATTATGAACATTAAAAGGAAAAATTAAACATGATGGAGCGGATTCACGAGGTGGTTGTAAATAATCACGCATTGATCGAACAACAGGATTAATGATTTATTGATTTATCATGTTATCATTGTTAACACTTTCATCATCAGCCATTATATCCAATTGTGAAGATGCAATGGGTGGTCTAATGAGTTCTAGATTTTTCCTAACTAGAAAACACGATTTTGATGTACGAGACCAAGCACGTGTGCAGATAATTACAAAAAGAAACAAAAAATTTAGTCTACATGAACAGTAATATGAATACTAACATGCAAACTATGTGAACATAAACTTTGTTGCTTTTTGGTTTGTTTTTTGCTTCTTTTTTTTTTAAATTATTGGTACCTGCAAAAACAAAGAAATCAATAACAAAAATATTAACAAAAATATTAATAGGTTCGGGTGGTACAACCGTCCCTATAAGATAATAAAAAAAAAAGTGTAAAAAAGATAAAAAGTTAGATAGTTTACAAGTTAGAAGTAAGATCTTAGATGTTAGATTAAAAAGTTAACAATTAGTAGTGTAGGAAATATAAAAGTTAGTAAGAGTTAGAAAGTTAGATTAGATATATATATATATATATATATATATATATAAAAGTTAGATTAGAAAGTTAAAAAGTTAGAAGTTAGCAAGTTAGAAATTAAAGAGTTAGAAATATATATATTATATATATAATACATATATATTATATAATATATTAATATATTATCCTTATGTCTATCTATTCTCCGGCAGCGGAGCCAAAAACTTGTTCGAGTCTAAAAGTATATGTCCGATATAACCTCAAGTATAAGGTTGTCCAAGTAATAAATCTCGATGAGTCTGAGGTCGATCCCATAGAAAAGAGATGTTGCAAAGATCCAATATATCAATTCTATTATGTTGAGCTAAAGAATCTAAGAATAAAAGTTAATTTTATTTACAACTTATATGCAATATTTACATATTTTTCCTTTTTTTCATTTTTAGATTTTTTTTTTATTATTATTATTTTTGAAATTTTAACAACAAGAAATGTGGCTTAAATTTGAATAGTAAATGGAACTTTAATAAGTAAAATTTAACTTAGGAGATAAAACTTTAACAATAAGTGCAATTAATTTTAAAGGTAACAACAATTTTAACAAACACTAAGGATTAAAGGTTCAATTTTGGTAATTAATTTAAATATATTTTAGTTTTTTTAAACTTATTTATTAAAATGGTTTAAGTATACAATATGACATCCTTTGTCTACAATAAATCAAGAGTTACCAAGCATTTATTATGCCAATTTATGTCTATAATGCATCAATAACTCATTTTTAACAAATATGTATGTTTCAAATTAACTTACTAAAATTACCGACAAAATTAACCGTTAAGCATTTACCATGCATTTCAAGTCTATGAATAATTAGAGTATTCTTAAGTATTATTCATGCCATTCTATATCTATGATAAATCAAATCTTAATTTTATAAGAATTTTAGTTAAGTTAACATGAAAATTATAAGTTTTCTAAAAATGATTTTGACATTTTAACAATTTAAAAAGCTTTGAAAAACTAAAAATATTTACCTTAATTTTGTCAAAATATCCCCCTCTATCCCGAGTAAAGTAGAAATTTAAAAGGACATGATGAAAGTAAAAACACACATATTTTAACTGATCATAACTATTTTACAACATAAAAACTAGAATTATTTTACAAAAATATAAAACTAAAATTTAGAAGAGGACTAATCTAAGAAGAAGGAAGAAGAGAATTTTCTCCAAAAGAGAATGGTGTGAATTACATGAAGGGAAGGGGCATTTATAGTAGAAGAAAATCTACTATTTACAATATTTTTATTTTTTAATTATTTTTTAATTATTTTTATTATTTTATTAAGATATTTTTAAGTGGAGAATGATATAGGATGCAATTTAAATGATGGAGAATTTTTTGGAATAATATATAATTAACCACTCCATTATTCCTTAATTAATTTTGAATTTTATTTATTTTTTCCATTTTTTTCTTTTTTTTTCTCTCTCGAGTTAGTCTAGAAAGTGATTAAAAATCTAAGTAATCTAGTGTGATGCGGCACGCAGAATGGACGCATAGCAGCCCGTAGATCGCTGACTGCAACTCGTTGAATGGCATGGATGCAGTCAACCGAAGAAAATAAACCCACACAACTTTGACTCATTTTTGACCGCGAGATCTAGTCTCCTTAATTTGATCCGACGGGTGAGAAAAGGACGTAGGCATGCAGACATAATGCACGTGATCGGTGAGGGAGAAAACAAGCGAAAAGCTAAGATACGCTAATCTGAAGTGATCCGACGAATGAGATCATGCCACGTGCCAAATTTTGTTTTTTTTTTATTTTTTTTATTTCTTGAGCATTTGAGGTCTTTTTTTGCCCGTTTTCACGCCATTTTTCTTCATTTTCCTTCCAGATTTCAAATCTAAAATAAAATAAACAAACCAAAATTAATTAATTTACAAAACATAATTTTCACAATAATTAAAAATATTTATTTTACAATAATGCACACAAAAATTACTAAAAATACATAAAAATTTCTAAAATTAACAAACCTTAACAGATATGCTATTTGAGACTCAGGATTATTTTTAGAAATTACTAAAAAATAATAGAATATATTAAAAAACTCAAAACTTATTTACAAATATTGTAAGACACGAAATAAAATCACACAATATTTTTACGATTGTGATTATTTATAAACTAAACACTTACAAAACACACATAAATGATTCTAAAAATTACCAAAAAATTACGAAACATAAAAACACACTAAAAACACATTTTTAGACATATTTACACATGAAGACACAAAAATACCTATTAACACACAAATGCTATTAATTAGAGGATTTAATAAGAAATAAAAGCATAAATAAATGGTTTTAGCCTTAAAAAAGTACACTTTTATAGTCTCATCAGTAAGGCACACGTTTAAATCATTTAATGCAAAGGTAGGCAGAGTCTCACTTAGAAGAGCTCCACGTATAGTGTTATAAAACCCTTAAGTAGGTTCAATGGTGAGTCCCCCTTACTGGGCAAAACAAGTACAATGTCGTCAGGGATTTGGTACTCCCGACGAAGAGCCTCAAGCCAACCTGGCATCAAAGCCAGCATATATCTAGCTATGGAGACCTAGCAAGGCCGTGCCCTCCTTTAGGCAATCATCCTCTAGACTCTGATCATAATGGGTTTCTACTCCTCGATCTCCTCGCCTGCAACTTCTAAGTCCTCGACTGGCCGGTCCTCCTCGCCCGAGTTGTCGATGGTCTAGCTCCCCAACTCGAGATGCTCGGTGCGTCATTAGCTGCCACCAAGCCAACAAGTTTGGGTCCTTGCCCCTGCATGGCCTGACCGGGCGCCTTTCATCGATCATGTCCAAGAACTACTATTTCGATACCGTCCCAGCACTGAGGCTAAGGATCTCAGCCAGTCGGGCCACACCATCTTGATTAGGCAAAACTTCATCAACATCAACCTCCGTGGTTATCAACTGGTCGGTCTTGGTGCTACTATCCGACCTAAAAATGGCTATATCATTTTGGGAATTACTCAGACCACTCATTTTTAAATATTCACTTTAAAATAATTACTTACTCGGTTTGTAGTTGCTCAAGACAAAGTATTAAGTTCTTAGGTCACAACCTATTGCTCGGTAGTAAAAACTCGAGGGTTCTAAAGTCTAGATGTGCTAACACACTAGCATAATGGGGGATTAACCATTATTTATAATCGAAGCTCAAGCGCGAAACTCGAGCATAGAAATCAAAGAGACGCGATGATTACATCCGTCAGGGAAACATCCAATCGCGTGTTGACATATGTCCCACCAAGCTTGACCGCGTGGCTCTTCAACTTCCATCGCCTGGGGATGCAACCTAAAGGCCAACCTAAGCTGATCACACCCTCTCGGCATAGTCCACTTGGCCAAGCACTGACCAAGTGCACTAGGGAGCTACTGTTGGGTGTGTGCTCGATGCCGTCCTCAAGGAACACCGCTTCAACAAATCGATGACTGTACTCAATAGAAGTCATCGAGAAGGCAATCCGCAACTTCTTGACCTCAATTGTTCCTCCTGAGGTGCTCTACAAGGCCTCCACTGGTTGCAATGTAAGTCCTTGCCTCCTCGAGAATGACATGTGCTTGATCGAATTGTCAGAGCCTACAACCAGGCAGCCACTTACCATAAAAGGTCGACAAATGGCCCTATTCCCGCCTTTAGATGGAGGCCAATCCATTAGTGAAGGTTGTGTTACATGTCACTTACCCTCTAACAGGCCTTGATGCGACTTACGGGTTGTAGATCAAACCCACCTAACACCCAGTTCAAGTGGTGGCCTATAAGTAAAGCACTTTACTGTAGCTTGAGGCCAACGTGCTCCTTCCCAACTACCTAGCTCCCATACTTTACTAAGCAGTAGCTATCTTGAGCATCAAAGAGTCCTTGTACGGTACAGCATTGATGTCCCCCTTTACCACCAAAGTGTCCCTCCTCTTATTGTAGGTACATCCAAGCAGGCTGAGACGAGCAGGGAAGAGCTGTCTAAGCACCGTACATAGTCGCACGTGATGTTGATTAGCCGCCACCCACTGGTAAGCATCAACATATATAGTTCAAGCTCCTATAATTATAAAATACAATATCCCAGATACATAATTTATAATTATCAACTCCAACACTATTCCATTAAAAGCTTAGAGCTACATTCTTGAACTATATAAAATTATGAAGCTTCAAGTGAGCTAACTGTCTATGACACATCATAATATGTCATATTCCTATTAGGATATTCATAATCGACTTAAGGATAAATTCCACTTTACCTCCCGATTATTTTTATTTTGTGTTTCGTTATCTCACTATTGGAACACTTGCTATCCAAAGACACTACACCATTTGGTTACACTTATGTATCCATATGGTTGAGAGCTCTAGTCTTCCAATTACAGAATATCACATAAAAGAGAATATTATTAACTTTACAAAAAGAGCTATGGATTTCGTATTTATGAATAACAAGCCTATGTAATCAAGAGTCATGCCTCTAGCGTACTAGTATACATACCATCATAAAGTCAAGATGTCATCCTTTAGTACACCAAAAGATATAAGTCAAGAATATGGGCCCATTAGTCATTTTGGGATTAAGACATAACACATATGATTATCTAAAGTAAATCAATTTACACAAACAGAATTATTAATCCAAATTAATTCAACTTTTGTCCTTGATCCAATACATTATTACCTATGACAATGCATCAATGTTTCTATTCACAAAGTCCCACTCCGATGACCAAGGCAACCTATCTCCCAACTTTATTTCCTCGATTGCAGATCTTATGATTTAGACTATCATTTTAATATTCATATCTTTTGCATAATTTGTCTATCATATACAAGATTTTTAAAAGTTTAGACCGACAGTCTCAGGCTTTTGTTTATTTATTATAATAAATAAACTTTTTATAGATAAAATGTCTCTAAAAACATAATACAATATTTTACTCCTTAGGGCACCATATTTAACATCTTTTTCTTTCTTCCACATTCCTAAATGTTGGAAAAGAAGTATACAGTAGAATTTTAAAAATTTTAAAATCTGAGTATTTTTTAAAACACAAGTTTAACATACTATATATGTAAATTAATTACATATCTTACTAACCTTTTGTATATTGAGGTAGCCTCAAACCTGTGTAAAGAAGAACGTTCTAGAAGAGCCTAAACCAACTAGTCATCTTTGCTATTCTCTATCCAAGATTGAAGTGTGGGTGGTCATATATCGTACAGCTCTTCCTTCAGTGACTCTCCTTCCAACCAATTAAGAAGACTTAGAGCTAAGGCTCTTGATTGTGACAAATAGCTCTCAGAGAGTTTCAGAGTTTCTCACACTAGAGTACTTACTCTGTATTTGTCAATTGATCTAAATAACTAAGAAAACTCATCCCTTATTTATAGAAGTCGGACTTGGCGTTAATCATTATCAAATGAGGCCTTAAAATTTGAATCTGTAAAACTCCTGATGAAAATTGCATCTAAAATGCGTAATCAGATTATCGTTAAATCAGCAATCTAAACTTATCCATCGGCTCGTCGAACTTACTTCATCACAGGCCGAACTAGCAAATCAGCCTACTGAACTTACGATAATATGATCCTTGAGAATATTTTATTTTTCACCAAAGAATCTTTAGATAGAGCCTGAATTTTTCAAATAACCCAATAGAGAAGTTATCTAATCAAAACAGTCATATTTGGAAAATCTCATAGAAAATAAAATATTATCCCAATAATTCAACATGTTTATCATGAATTAATTTACAAAATTAATTCAACCGATAAACAAACATAAATTATCTGATCCTCTGGAATTTCAACTAATCTAAAAATTTAACATAAGTATTAATATGTAGGAAAAGTGCATCATATTGTTACAGAATTTATTATGAGCTAGCAAAAGAGACCTGATAGACCTATATAGTTCAAGCTCCTATAATTATAAAATACAATATCCTAAATTCAAATTTTATAATTATCAACTCTAATACTACTCCACTAAAAGCTTAGAGCCACACTCTCGAACTATATAAAATTACAAAGCTTCAAGTAAGCTAAACGTCCATGACATATCATAACGTGTCATATCCCTATAGGAAAACTTACTATGCAAAGACAGTATACCATTTGGTTACACCTATGCATCCAAATGGTTAAGCGCTTTAATTTTTGAATTATAGAATAACGCATATAAAAGAATATCATTAACTCTACAAAAAGACGTTTGGATTCTATATCTATAAATAACAAGTCTATACACTCAAGAGTCATGTCTCCAACATACCAGTATACGTACCATCATAAATTCAAGATGTCATCCTTTGGTACATCAAAAGACATAAGTCAAGAGTACAGGCCCATTACTCATTTCAGGATTAAGACACAACACATATGATTGTCTTAAGTGAATTAATTTGCACAAACAGAGTTATCAATCTAAATCAAATCACTTTATGTCTCAATCTAATAGATCGTCACCTATGATAATGTACCAATGTTTCTACTCATGGAGTCCCACTCCGATGATTAAGACAAGCCATCTCACATTAGGGATGTGGACAATATAACAATCTTAACATGAATAAAGTACCCAACTTTATTCCCTCGATTGCGAAACTTATGATTTAGACCATCATCTTTAAGATTCATGTCTTTTGCATAATTTATTCATCATATGCACTATTATTAAAGGTTCAAACTGATAGTCTCAGACTTTTGTTTGCTTATCATACATTTAACAGATATGAACGTAAAGAGGACAACATTTAGTATATGAACAATAAATAAACTCTTTATTGATAAAATGCCTTTAAAAACATATTATAACATTTTACTCCTTAAAAGCATCATATCTAACAATCTCTCACTTGCTCTAAGTGAGTAAATATGGCATGTCTCGCATCCCCATAGCCTCCATATGCCTCTCGAAAACCTTTGCATTTAGTGTGATCCTGAATAAATCAGCTAAATTATCCTCAGATGCGATTTTGCATACAGCAACATGCCCACTTTTAACAAAGTCCTTTATCACATGATACTTCTGATAAATATGCTTACTCTTATTGTGATATCTTCATTCCTTAGCATTAGCTATCACTGCAATGTTATCATAATACAGCGATACCACCTTATCCATGCCAGGAACTACCTTAAGATCACCAAAAACTTCTAAAGCCACTCTACTTCTTTTGAAGTATTACTAGTTGTCACATACTTGGCCTCTATCGTTGAATCCGAAGTGTAATCTTGCTTGATACTTCTCCAAACAATGGCACCGTCACCTAAAGTAAACACAAAGTCAGAAGTTGATCTTCTAGAATCTAGACAAGATTGAAAATCCAAATCATTATATCCTAAAAGTATTAGATCCTCACCCGAATACATAAGCATATACTCTCGAGTCCTTCTAAAGTACTTAAAAATATGCTTGACCGTAACCTAGTGGATTGGTCCTAGATCCAACTGAAATCGACTTACTATCTTGATTGCGAAACAAATGTTTGGTCGTGTGCAAAACATAGCATACATGAGACTACCCATTGCCAAAGCATAAGGTGCTTTGTTTATGTCTTCTCTTTCTTCATTAGACTTTAGTGAGTCTTTCTTAGAAAGAGTAATTCTAGACCAAGATGGTTGCCCACTTTTCTTGGAATTTTGCATTGTAAACTTCTTGAGAAATTTATCTATGTATGCCACTTGGTATAAAGCTATCATTTTGTTCTTCCAATCCCAAAAGATCTGGATACTGAGAACATAATTAGCTTCACCTAAGTCTTTCATGTGAAGCTGCTTGGTCAACTATAATTTGACCGATGACAATGCCCTAATGCCATTGCCAATCAGTAGAATGTCATCTACATATAGTAGTAGAAAAACCACCTTTCCATCCTTAATGTGTTTGTAAACAGATGGTTCGTCTATGTTTTGTTCAAACCTATAAGTCTTGATCAAATCTTATGTTTTAAGAACGAGAAGCTTGCTTAAGTCCATAAATTGACTTTAGCAGCTTACAAACCTTACCCTATTGACTATTAGCCTTAAACCCGTCTGGTTGTACCATATACATAGACTCATTAAGATAGCCATTTAGAAAGGCTGACTTAACATCCATATACCAAATCTCATAGTCAAGGGCGGTAGCTATGGATAAGAGAATGCAGATGGACTTAAGCATGGCTACAGATAAAAAGGTTTTCTTATTATTGATTCGTTCCTTATGTGTGTATCCTTTAGCGACCAATCTAGCCTTATAGGTTTCGACTTTCCCATCTGCTCCTCTTTTTCCCTTATAGGTCCACTTACATCCTATAGGTTTTACCCCTTTAGGAAGATCCACAAGTTCCTAGACCCAATTAGTCTCCATAGACTTCATCTAAGTGTTCATGGCTTCTATCCAAAGCTTTGAATCAACATCCTCCATAGCCTTTTCATAAGTGTAAGGATCCCTGTCATATTCAACTGGTTCAACCAAGTAGGCTTCACCATTGAATATATACCTCTCGGGTTGACGCTTGATCCTCCCACTACACTGAAGCCCCTTAGGTTATTGTTCTATTGGTTTTTCTACATTGATTGGATTGGTTTCTACTAGAACCCCCGGAGTGATTGAATTACTCGCCCACTTCTCAAGTACCACTTTACTTAGAGGCTTAAAGTCGTTCATGTAACTTTCCTTAAGGAATGTTGCACTCATTGAAACCATGACTTTATTTTCTTTTGGGTTATAGAAATAACCCCTTTAGTCCCTTTTGCATATCCTACAAACACACAAACTTCCAAACTTATTTCCAATTTATTTGCTTCCTTATATAGGACCCGAGCCAAACATCCCCATATGCGAATATGGTTTAAGGATATCTTTTTTCCCATCTATAACTTGTGAGGAGTTTTAGGAACCGATTTAAAGGCAGATTGTTCAAAAGATAACATATAGTTTGTAATACATATCCCTAAAAGGATAAAGGTAACGTCGAATAACTCATCATGGATCTAACTATGTCCAAAAAAGTCTTATTCCTTCTCTCAGCTACGCTATTCTACTACAGAGTGCCCGGTGCAGCCAAATAGGATAAAATCCCATTCTCTAATAAGTGTCCTAAGAACTCATCGGGGAGGTATTCACCACCTTGATCGCATCGAAGTGCCTTTATAGATTTACTTAATTGCTTTTTCACTTCAGCCTAAAACTCCTTGAACTTGTTAAAAGTTTCACTTTTATGATGTATTAGGTAGACATACCTATACCTTGAGTAATCATTAATAAAAGTGATGAAGTACTCATACCCTCCTCATGCTTGGGCGTTCATGGGACCACAAACATCACTATGTACAAGTTTTAGAACCCCTCCAGCCCTATTGCCCTTAGACTCAAATGGTCTTTTGGTCATTTTATCCTCTAAACAAGATTCACATTGTGGTATAAATTTCACCTTTAAGTGACTTGAAGGTCTATCCCTTACCAATCTTTGAACCCTATTCAAGCTAGCATGACCTAATCGCAAATGCCAAAGATAAGTCTTATTAGAGTGAGAAGTCTTAAGTCTTTAAGAGTTATTATCATTAACCTTAGTATTAAGCAGTATGTCTATCTTAGGTTTAATAAAATATAAATTATTTTGCATCCATTTATCATAGATAAAAGATTTATTTTTACGGATCACCATTTTATTATTAAAAGAAACTGAATAAGAATCTTTAAATAAACAAGCTATAGATATTAAATTCCTCTTAAGTCTAGGAACATAAAAACAATCACGCAAAACCAAAATCTTATAATTATCAAAGTAAAGATGAATGTCTCTCATTGCTTTAGCCAACACTAAGGATCCATCGCCTATCCATAGCATGAAGTCCTCATTAAGTAGACTTCTTGTTTCTTTGAACCCTAGTAGAGAAACACAAACATGATTAGTTGCTCCAGAATCTATGACCCAAGTGTCACTTGCTTCCTCAACTAAAGAAGTTTCAATAACCAGAAGATCACACCTACCTTCTCGAGAAAGGAAATCCTTGCAATTCTTCCTTATGTGCCCAACCTCCCCACAATAAAAGCACTTTAGCTTCTTTGAGTTCTTTTTCTTCTTCTTCTTATTCTTGCCATTTGTAGGAATAGAAGACTTCCCATTCTTGGCCCTCTGTTTCCTTCCATTACCTAAATTAAGATTGGAACCAGATGTGGCCGCCAAGTTGGCCATGTCATCTGTAAAAGTTTTCCTGATCAAATTTTTGAACTCTTGTAACTACTTTATCAACTCTGTTAAGGTCACATCCTGTCATTGCTTAAATTGTATGAAGCTCTAAACGAAATGAACTCCTTTGATAGAGTCTCGAAACCATAGTTATCTATGACTTGACATCGATATTAGCTCCATGGGATTGAATCTCAGCAAGGTAACCCATGACCAACATCATATGCTCCTTCACAGGACTCCCCAGTTTTTGTTTGTAGTTTAAAAGTTTTTCAAAGAGCCCTTTGTCGTTTTTGTTAGGGCTTGGCTTCCAAAAATGCCCTCAAGATTATCCAAGATCTGTTTTGCAGTCTCATAATCTTCATGTTGAGCCTATAGCATGTTATTCATGCTAGCCATAATATAACAACGGGCCTAATCATTAGCGTCGTTCTAGTGATCACACGCTCAGATTTGCTCATTAGCGGATTCCCCGGTAGGTTCGAGAGGACACGATGTTGTGAGCACAAATTTTAGTTTCTCAAAGGATAGGATGATATTCAAGTTCCTTTTCCAATCATTGTAATTCTTACTAGTTAATTGGTTCTTATTAAGTATCGAAGATAAAAATGTTTTTAGACATTCTAATCTATAATAAAAATTCATATACTAAATATAAGCAAACATTTCATATCAATTTAGTAAGGTAACACAATCAAGTAGACATACAATTGTGTTTATGTGTCAAAACCTAAAAAAATCACAATCTTACAATGATAATTCCTAACTTAGAATTCAACAAGCCGCCTGGAGGAGACTTACCAAATTCAATTAGGAACATGGATCCCCTCCTATTAATATATACCATCGAAGACGCATCTGATCCAACATATATTAATAATCGTTTTCTTTGGCCATTAATTTTATTAACAGAGCTCGTAGGGGATGTTAATAATAAAATTAATTTTGAATATATAACCATCATTTCGACTATTTTATATATGATTTAAAATCGCCACTTAGGGGTATAGATCCATAAATCATGCTAAAATAAATTATCCCTTCGGAGATCCAACTAAGTACATGATGAAATCCCTTCCTAGGAGTCGAAACCATAATATGCTACATAAGGACCAATGATAGATGCCATAGGTCCTCTATTCAAAAACTCTCTCCCACTCAATATTTTGAAAACCAAGGTTTTATGTTGACATGCATGAATAATTATTAATGAGCGGCACTCCCTATTCTATGTGGCATGTTATCAATATCTTTCGCAAAACATATTATAAGGCAAACAAGCAAAGCAACATGCAAAGCTACAAGCAAAATAATAATAAATAGCTGTAATGTCATGGTTCTATCCTAGAGAAAAGAAAATAAAGATTACAAAAGATCAATTGAAACATATTTCGATTCTTCATCCTTGTATCTTCAAGTTATATCATTTTTCATGTAGTATCTATCTTTAAGTCTTCAATCCCTCATAGATTAAATGCTTTATTTTTTTTATCATCATAAAATTTCATGTTCTTCAGCATTGTCTCAAAAATACAATCAAAACTACACTGAAAAACGCACTTTATCTAGAAACCTATAGCTCTCTACCAGCCTACCGATCTGTGTAATCGGCCTGCCGGTCATGACCCATAGGTGTGGCGAACTTGAGAGTTCAACCTACCACCAAAGCTGACAGAATGTTGCCCCGAGGATGGCCTAACAAACTACGACCATCGGCTTGTTGAACCTGAGGATTCGACCTACCAACCAAGCTCAATGTAGTTTTTCATTTTATTTTAAACAATTTAAGAACATTAAAATTTTAGAAACTTAGGAAAAACTACTAGAACTACTATCATCCCTCTTCTAGATTCATCTTCACTTAGAATGATTATTTAATTACAAACTTTTTACCATTTTAAAATTAAAATAATAATTCCTAGACAGTGATAATAAGCCGTCATCTAATTATATAATAAATCTAAATACATATTCTAACCTTTAAGGAACTATACCAGCACAAATTAATTAATTAATTAATATATAATTAAATAATAATTTAATCAACCACAATTAATTAATGAATATTCACCATATAATCTCATAACAACATTTATATATATATATATATAAACCCTAGAGTGCCAACTCTCTAACAATTAAATTCAAGCATAGAAGAGAATAAGATTACATAATTTATATATATAGTATGATCATAAACTCATAAATTTACATAAAAACCTTGCTCTGATACCAATTGTTAGAAAAGAAGTATGCAGTAGAATTTTAAAAATTTTAAAATCTGAGTATTTTTTAAAACATAAATTTGACATACTATATACATAAATTAATTACAGATCTTACTAACCTTTTGTATACCTAGGTAGTCTCGAATCCTTGTAAAGAAGAACGTTCTAGAAGAGCCTCAACCAACTGGTCTTCTTTGCTATTCTCCATCCACGATTGGAGTGTGAGTGATCATACGCTGTACAGCTCTTCCTTCGGTAACTCTCTCTCTAATCAATTGAGAAGACCTAGAGCTAAGGTTCTTGATTGTGAACAATAGCTCTCAGAGAGTTTCAAAGTTGCTCACACTAGAGAATTCACTCTATACTTCATAACTCATCTAAATAACTAAGAAAACTCACCCACTATTTATAGAAGTTGGACCTAGGGTTAATCATTATTAGATAAGGCCTTAAAATTTGAATCTAGATTAACTTCTGATGAAAATCGCATCTAAAACGCATAATTAGATTATCGTTAGATCGATAGTCCAAACTTGTCCATCAGCCTGCCGAACTTACTTCATCGGTAGGCCGAACTAGCAAATCGGCTTGCTGAACTTACAATAATATCATCTGTAAGAATCTTTTATTTTCCATGCGAGATTCTTTAGATAGAGCCTCAATTTTAATTCAAATGACCCAATAGAGAAGTTATCTAATCAAAGTAATCATATCTAGATAATCTCATAGAAAATAAAATATTATCCCAATAATTTAACATGTTTATCTTGAATTAATTTACAAAATTAATTCAACCAATAAACAGACATGAATTATCTGATCCTATCAAATTTCAGCAAATCTAATAATTTAACATAAGTCACCAATATGTAAGAAAAGTACACCGTATCATTATAGGATTTATTATGAGGTAGCAAAAGGGACCTGATAGACCTATATAGTTTAAGCTCCTATAATTATAAAATATAATTTCCTAAATACATATTTTATAATTATCAATTCTAATGCTACTCCAGTAAAAGCTTAGAGCTGCATTTTTAAACTATATAAAATTACGAAACTTCAAGTAAGTTAAGCATCCATGACATATCAAAATGTGTCATTTCCCTATAAGATATTCATGATTGACTTAAGGATAAATTTCGTTTTACCTTCTCAATTATTTTAATCTTGCGTTCTGTTATCTCAATATTGGAAAACTTACTATCCAAAGATGGTATACTATTCGGTTACATTTATGCATCAAATAGTTAAGCGCTCTAGTCTTTTAATTACAGGATAACGCATATAAAAGAATATCATTAACTCCACAAAAAGAACTATGGATTTCATATCTATGAATAACAAGCCTACGAACTCAAGAGTCATGTCTCCAACATACCGGTATGTATACTATCATAAAGTTATGATGTCAACTTTTGGTATATCAAAATACATAAGTCAAGAGTATAGGCTCATTAGTCATTTTAAGATTAAGACACAACACATATGATTGTCTAACGTGAATTGATTTATACAAATGAAATTGTTAATCTAAATCAATTCAACTTTATGTCCTGATCCAATACATCATCACCTATGACAATATACCAATGTTTTTACGCATGAAGTCCTACTCTGATGACTAAGACAAGCCATCTCCTGTTAGGGATGTAGAAAACATAACAATCTTAGTATAAATAAAGTGTCCAACTTTGTTTCCTCGATTATGGATCTTATGATTTAGACCATCATCTTTAAAATTTATGTCTTCCATAAAATTTGTCCATCATATGCACGATTCTTAAAGGTTTAGACCGATAGTCTCAGATTTTTGTTTACTTATCGTACATCCAACAGACATGAACGTAAAAAGGACGACATTTAGTATATAAACAATAAATAAACTTTTTATTGATAAAATGTCTCTAAAAACAAATTACAACATTTTACTCCTCAAGGGCACCATGTGTAACACTAAAATCCAAACAATATTCTCCCTAATCTTTCAACCAAAATAAACAAAAATATCAAACTGTTATTAGTATTAAAAATTCATCGAAAGATGATCAAACAAAAAAAGAAAGTGAGGATTTTTCACATCTGTTTCTCTTTCTACTTTTTCCTCATTTTCTCAATAACCAAATAGACAAAAACTAACACAATTGCAAAGCAAAAAAAAAAAAAAGACTTACATGGTGTCCCTTGGTTGCTTTCCTTTGCTAACCAATCGAATGATAGCATCGCCATTTTCGTGAGATCTCTCACTAAAGAAACAAATGGAGAAAGAGATCAAGAAATAGAGAGGGGCTGATCAAGGAGGGCTGGACGTGACAGGGAAAGGGCTCGATGGTGATAGGGTTAGGGGTGTTTCAATGATCCATGGCGGGCATCGATGGGGGGGTTGGGTGTGGAGGTGGTTCCATTTTCATGAGATCTCTCACCCAAAAAATAAAAATAAAAAAATAGATGGAGAAAGAAAGAGAAGAAGAGATTGAGAAATGGAGAGATGCCATAGGGAGGGCTGGGTGCAATGGGTGACGACGGGGTTGGGGGCTTTGATGATCCATGGCGAGGGTCGACAATGAGGGTTGGGTGTATGGGTAGGGGGGTTTGTTAGCTAGGGTAGGGATGGTTAGGTGCCGAGGAGGGTTTGTTGACACACAAGGGGGACAGCGGGTAGGGGTGGGTGATAGGGGAGGAGTGGATTGTTGTTTTGGTTTTCTTCTTTGTTTTTTTGTTGATTTTAATGATTTTGAATTTTTTTTCCTAATTTTAAATATTGTTTTGGATATCAAACAAATGGCTATGAATTGGTATTTTCATATCAATGGCTGTGATTTGTCCTTAATTTTTAATGTATCAGCTATTTAAAGAGTTATTTAGTAATTTTAATAAAAAAATGATATCCAAAAATTTTTAATAGTTAAATTTAATAGTTTAACTATTAAAATGATCTCTTAGCAACTAAAATAAAAGATTAAAGTTGGTTCAATAAAAAAATTAGAGACTAAAATAAAACTTTTATGAAAGACAAATGACTAACTTGGCAATTTATAGTAAAAAAAGAAGGAAAGTAAAACCTATATCAAATAAATAAATAAATAAGTAAATAACACAGGCAATCTATATTCACGGCACAATGGAGAACGAAAAAGGCTCAAAAGTACGACTTTCACTGTGGAAAAAGAAATAAGAGCACACGATGCGAAGGAAACGAAAACTAAACAAAAAGAGTACATGGGCAACGCGAAGCATCGCATTTAACTAATTATTAATTATATATCTACTGTTTTTTCTCTCTCTCTCATTTTTTTTCTGTCTGTTTCCCGAGATTCGCCCAGAAGAGAGCTTGGTGAACCGTCTTTGAATCTCTTGTATATCGAGGGAGAGACAGAAAGGACTGCCAATTAACAACCGTCATCGGTTAGGGCACGAAGGAGGAGCTCCGATCGCCTCTGCAGAGAATCACTAGGGTTTTTTTTAATAATTTTGTGGAGCAAACCTGGGGAGCGGGGCCTCTGGGTTGAGTCGGTGCTTGTGTTGCGCGGATTTACTGGTGCGGTTCTGGTGCACTGGTGGTTCCGAGGGTGGTGCTATGGATATCGATTCTCCTCCTGAATCTGCTGCGCCTGCTTCTCTCAAGCCCCGTGATCGAATCGTTCGGGTATGCTGATTCTGATTCCTTATTCTTTTGGTTTCGATTCTCTCTACTCTTGTTTTTTTGTCTGAGTTCAATTTGTTTCTGTGATTGTCATTTGAGATTGTTCGATTCGTTTTGTCATTGGTGTAGTGCAGCTTTTCCATGTGTTAAATTTCTGGTTTGCGTGGTTTTTCTACGTGTGAAATTGAAAAATTCAGTTTGAAATATGGATGGATTATTACGTTTTCGATGTGTGGCTATATGCAGAAGTAGTGTATATTTCTATTTCTTTAGCCAAAAACAAAAAATTGCATTTGTGTTAAGTTTTGATTTTTTTAGCCAAATAAAATTTAGTGTTCTAATGGAAATGAAAATGTGGGTTTGTATCTTTTACCAGAGGCTTGCGCTAGTAGGAGTCCCTGAGGAATTACTTGATCAGTACCAGCGTGGTCTGGTTGCTTTTGTAAAGGCTAATAAAGCTCGGATACCGGAGGTGGTGTCAGCTATCTTGCCAAGCGATGAAGACCGGGCAGAATTTCACAGTGAAGCTAAGCCGGGGTCTCGAAGACAGTCACTGGGACTGACCATGAAAAACCGCTTCTGTGAGAGTATGTCGTGGTTGCAGTGGCTGATGTTCGAGGGCGAACCAGTCTCTGCCTTGAGGGAACTTTCCAGATTGAGTGTTGGGCAGCGCGGTGTGTGTGGGGCTGTTTGGGGGATGAAGGATATTGCATATAGATGTAAAACGTGTGAACATGACCCTACTTGTGCAATTTGTGTTCCCTGTTTTCAGAACGGGAACCACGCAGACCATGATTACTCGGTTATTTATACGAGTGGCGGTTGTTGCGACTGTGGGGATGTAACAGCATGGAAAAAAGAAGGATTTTGTTCGAAGCATAAAGGTGCAGAGCAAATACAGCCTCTTCCGGCGGAGTTTGCTGAATCTGTTGGGCCTGTTCTTGATGCTCTTTTTAACTGTTGGAAAAACAAGCTATTGCTTGCAGAAACTGCCTGTCAGGAAATCACTAGAGCAAGTGATCATGCTATGGAGTGTAAGAAGAGTGCAATCGAGCTTACCTTTGTGATTGTTGAGATGCTTTTAGATTTTTGTAAGCAAAGTGAGAGTTTACTAAGTTTTATTTCAAAGAGGGTTTTCTCATCATCCGGTTTATTGGGGATTATGGTAAGGGGAGAATGTTTCCTAAACGAGGTTGTTGTGAAAAAGCTCCATGAGTTGCTTCTAAAATTGCTTGGAGAACCTACTTTCAAGTATGAATTTTCTAAAGTATTTCTAAGTTACTACCCAACTGTTGTAAGTGAAATCATAAAAGAGTGCAAAGATGATGCTATGAAAAAGCATCAATTGCTTTCTATATTCTCTGTGCAAATCTTCACTGTTCCAACTCTAACTCCTCGCCTTGTGATGGAAATGAACCTATTGTCTATGCTGTTGGGATGTTTGGGAGACATTTTCTTTTCTTGTGCCAGTGAAGACGGTCGTTTACAGGTGATATATTGACAATTGCTTCTGTTTATATTTGCTGAATTTCAAACATGATAATATTCCTTTCCACATGCATTATTTGGTGTGCTTCCATGTTGGAGTTTATGACTAGTACTGAACATAGTTTGTAGATATACTTCCAATTAATGACATGTTAAATGCAGGTCTGCGTGCTCGTAAAAGCAAAGCTTTTATCATACTCTTTTAGGGATTTTTGGGTTCTTGGCATTTCTGCTAGCTAAATTAAAAAGGATGTTGCAGATTTACCTTCCAGCCAGAATGATTATTGTTCTATCAATGATTACCTTCTCCAGGAAAGGCAATAAGAAATCTTGAAGTAGAATTTATTACAACCACATTCTGCCAGCAGAAAACAAAGAGAGAAAGAGAGGAATAGAGAGAATGAGAAGAGAACTTAGAGAGAAATTCTGAATAATTAATATCATAATTAATACAATCAATAGGTGTTTTCATTGAAAAATAAAAACATAATTATGAAAAGAATCAAATAACAAGAAGATAAACTTAATCAAATGCTGATGAGTATAAAAATACATAAGACAGTAAGCTTAATTCTAAACCTTATACTTGCGCCTTTTTTTTTTTAACCTTATACTTACTCCTTATGTGAGTAATGATCTAATATTTTGATCTCTATTACCAAATATCATTTCTGTCATTTTGATGCGTCACTCTTTTCCTTGAATGGTTAATGATGTCTTTAATTTAATGACGTCTAATGATGTTTGTTACAAATAATAACAATGACGATGTGATTTATGTAATGGTGCTCAAGGAAATCAAGGAACTTCCACGTCAATGCATCATTGAACTGCTTTTTATTATTGCATCATATCATAGTCTAATTGTACTCCAACGTTTCTTGGATTCCACAGTTACACTATTATGATAAATCTAGTGGATGTAGACCTCATTTTGAATATTAAATCTGTTGGGTTATTTCATGTTCTTTTGCTCACTTGTCAACATCATCTTTTTATCAGTGTTGTATCTGACACATAATGTTAAAAAGGATGCGAACAAACAGTAACCGGTTATAATAACAAAGGAATGACTTAGAGACTTGGAGCTGCATAGTTAGTAATACTTCATATGTTTATTCTTTCTGTATATTTATATTTATTTTATCTGAACTAAACGCCACGGTGTTCTTCATCCTTAGTAGCATTAAATGATGAAATATACATGACATATTTACACTAGGGCTTCTTGGTTTTCAAACTAACTCTGTTTGTTCCTACCTTCATTATTCTTTTATGGAAAACTTTTTTATGCACTTTTTTTTTTTTTTTTTTAAATTTTGACGTTTTGGAATGTGTTTCTTGATGTTTATGATTTACCTAGAATTTTCTTTTCTTTTCTTTTCTTTTCTTCTCTTCTTTCTCTCTCTCTCTCTCTCTCTCTCTCTCTCTCTCTCTCGCTATATATATATAAAAAAATAATAAAATATAGATATGTATATCTGGTTTTTTTTTTGAATGATTTCCCATTGCAGGTTACCAAGTGGGGGAATTTGTATGAGATCACCCTTCGCGTGGTTGAAGATATTCGATTTGTTATGGGTCATGCTGCAGTCCGCAGTTATGTAACCAAAGACCGGCAAGATATCACAAGAACTTGGATGAGACTCTTAACTTATGTGCAAGGGATGAACCCTCAAAAGAGAGAAACAGGACTCCATATTGAAGAAGAAAACGAGAATATGCATATGCCATTTGTGTTGGGTCATTCTATCGCCAACATTCACTCGCTTTTGGTGGATGGGGCATTTTCTGTTGCTAGTGAAGATACAGATGATGGGATGGGTCTTAAAACATATGAACAAGATACAGAGGATGGAGATAGCCTTAGACGTTCAAAGGTAGGACGTCTCTCCCAGGAAAGTTCTGCTTGCAGTGCAATTGGGAGGAGTTCTTTGTCTGTGTCAACACCAAACGATGAGGTTAAATTAGATGCCTTAATTCCTCCTTCAGTGACATGCTTAACACACGAGTGCTTAACGGCCATTGAGAATTGGTTGACTGTTGATAACACATCTGGGGCTTTACTTGGTGCATCATCTCTGAGTACAAGTGATATCTCTGATAGCAATTTTTCAGCATTGAAAAAAACGTTGATCAAGATTAGAAAAAGCAGATCCATACTTGGTAAACTGGCTGGTTTAAGTGAAGATCAAGGCGGGCAATGTTCTTCACAAGTACGTAGTGGTTCCCGCTTCAGTGTCAACTTGCAGAACAATAAAAGTACGGGGCTGGAGGGTAAATCAATGGTTATTGGTGAAAGTGGTTCAGTTAATGCCCAGACACCTGCAAGCTTCATTGACAGTGCCGTCGAAGGAGATGGTGCCATGGACTTGGATGCTTTACGTGTTTTGAGCTTGTCGGATTGGCCAGACATAGTATATGATGTTAGTTCGCAGGATATTTCAGTTCATATTCCATTACATCGTTTTCTGTCTTTGCTTCTACAGAAAGCACTAAGAAGATGTTTTGGTGAATTTGTAGTACTGAATACGGCTTCTGCTAGTTCAGCATTGATGTTGTCGGCAATCCACACTGATTTCTTTGGACAAATTCTTAATGGCTGCCACCCATATGGGTTTTCTGCGTTTGCAATGGAGCATCCTTTAAGGATTAGGGTATTCTGTGCTGAGTTTCATGCTGGAATGTGGCGGAAGAATGGGGATGCTGCTCTGTTATCTTGTGAGTGGTACCGTTCAGTACGTTGGTAAGTGTATTTAGAAAATATACCTGTTTGGTGGAAAAAATCCACATGCACACATGCATGCACATTAGAGAAGTCACATGATGTAATGGTGTTACTTATTGCTCTGCCTCTTGCTTGCATTGCTGCAGGTCTGAACAAGGTTTGGAGCATGATCTTTTTTTGTTGCAATGTTGCGCTGCAATGGCTCCAGCTGATCCTTACATTCATAGAATTCTAGAACGCTTTGGTCTCTCGAGCTACCTCTCTCTGAATCTTGAGTGCTGCAATGAGTATGAACCTGTATTAGTGCAAGAAATGCTTACTCTTCTCATACACATTGTCAAAGAGAGGCGATTTTCTGGGCTAACTAAAGCTGAAAGTTTGAAACGAGAGTTGATTTACAAGTTAGCCGTTGGGGATTTCACTCATAGTCAATTGGTGAAATCTTTGCCTCGTGATCTCTCCAAGTTTGAGCAGCTCCAGGAAATCTTGGATGCCATCGCTGTGTATTCTAATCCATCTGGCTTCAATCAGGGCACCTATTCACTACGTTGGACATATTGGAATGAGCTAGATTTGTACCATCCTCGTTGGAACTCTAGGGATCTACAAGTAGCAGAAGAAAGGTATTTACGGTTTCGTGGTACTTCGGCATTGACTACTCAGTTGCCTAGATGGAGTAAGGTTTATATTCCTCTCGAGGGGATAGCTAGAGTAGCTACTTGTAAGGCTGTCCTTCAAATTGTTCGTGCTGTCTTATTCTATGCTGTTTTTACCGATAAAACAACTGAATCACGTGCTCCAGATAGTGTTCTTATAACTTCATTGCACTTGCTTTCGTTATCATTGGATGTATGTGTTCAACAGAAGGAATCTAATGATCTTTCCTGTTATGATGGAGATTCAATTCCCATGCTAGCTTTTGCTGGTGAAGAAATTAATGAGGGATTAAATTATGGTGCTGGGGAACAAAGTTTGTTGTCACTTCTTGTTTTATTGATGAGAATGCATAGGACAGAAAATCCAGAGTTCTTGGATGCAGGAAGTTGCAATCTTTCATCTTTAATTGAAAGTTTGTTGAAGAAGTTTGCTGAAATTGATTCTGGATGCATGGCCAAACTGCAACAACTTGCATCTGAAGTGGTTAGTCATCTTCCACAAGCTACTCCAAATGCCGACATAAATATGTCAAAGTCAGCTTCTGAGAGTGAGAAGCGCAAAGCAAAAGCAAGAGAGAGACAGGCTGCAATATTAGAAAAAATGAGAGCTGAGCAAGCTAAATTTTTGGCTAGCATGGACACCAACATGGATGATGGTTCAAAATCTGAACAAGAAGCTAGTAAACCTGATGTTGAAAATGAACCAGATGAGTCTGCACAAATTGTTTGCTCCCTTTGTCATGATGCAAATTCTGAAAGCCCACTATCGTTCTTGATTCTTCTCCATAAATCAAGGCTTTTGAGCTTTGTTGATCAAGGCCCCCCTTCTTGGGAGCATCCCCCTAAATTAGACAAGGTTTCTAGGGCCATGAACAGGATGACTGAGCAACATGGAAAAGGCACTTTTTCAGGTGGTTTGGGATCAATGTCTTCTTCTGAGTTGGCACAGTTTGTTCAGAATGCAGTGACAGAATTTGCCTATCATGGCCAGCCTAGTGAAATGGGTAATTTTCTGGAATTTCTTAGGGGTCGGTTACCTGAATTAGGGATTCAAGTGCCAAGAATAGCACATTCAGAGAAGGAGAGTGTTGCTTATCTGGTTGAGACGTCAGAAGAAGATATGTATCTCTCTATTCAAAAAGAAATGCAAGAGAATGTGGTGTCTTCCAGTTTTTGGAAAAATGTGAAGCTTTCAACTGGTGAAGAGAGTTTGGCGAGAAGGAGACTTTTTGAATCTTTGTTCCTCGGAAAATATGTAGCTTCGTTTTGGAGAGATATGGAAGAAACTCCGTCAGCTTCTGACAGCTTCCGTGTAGATAAGGGGGGAAAAGAGTTTATGCAGCTTCCAGCATATGATGGATTTGGCCCAACAGATTGTGAAGGAATTTTTCTTTCTTCCTGTGGACATGCTGTGCATCAAGGATGCCTTGATCGTTATTTACGTTCTCTAAAAGAAAGGTACGTCCATAAGGCGAGAAATCTAGTTTCTTACACTTATATTAAGTATTAAAGTCAGAATCTGAAACAAAACTAGTAGTTTTTGAATTTTTAATCCTGAAGGGAAATCTCTAATAGCCTGTGAAACACATCTACAGGACTTTTGTAATTGTATGGAATATATGTTTTTCTTGATCCTTATTCCAGTTTGGACAGAGAAAGATGCTGCCCCATTTTTAATGCATTTTAACTACTTCCTTCTAGAAATGCTTTACATCCGTAGTAGCAGAATCTTTCTCTGTGATCGATTAACCATTTAGGGCCTTAATTGGAATAAAACTCCTGTTCCCTAGAATTGATTAACCAAATTGAAGGCCTTCGGATTCACGCAACTTATTACCTTATGAATGGCCCAACAGTTGTTCTCTATTTAATAGCCAGAATACTAAACCGACATTTTGACTACTACTTTAATAATTACTTTACAATCCAATGGATCTTTGGACTTCTGAGCAAGAGGCAAGTTTCTACAGGCTTGTCTGGTAGTCTTTTCATTTTGGTTTTTGTTTTTGGAAAAATCTAAAAATGAAAATGTTCTGAGAAATGTGGTAAGACAGTTTTGGAAATTGTGTTTAGTTGTATACGGTAGTATTTTTTTAACACAAATATATTTTTAATAAAAAATTACCAAATTTAATTTTTAAAAAATTAAGCATTAATATATTAGTATTTTTTTAATTATTATCAACAAAACCCAACCCCTTCCTTTTCCTCAGCTCTGGTGAGGCCAAGATGCCATCAACAGCCCACATGATGACGACGACGACGGAGCCAGACCAGCCCCAGCCCTGTGCAACCCAGACCAGCCCCGGCCTCCATTGTGAAACCCAGCCCCGAGCACCGGTGTCGCGAAACCCAGCCCCCTTCCCCCATGTCACACAACCCAAACCTGCCCCGGCCTCCATCGCGAAACCCAGCCCTGTGTTGCAACCCGGATCAACCCCAGTCTCTGTCGCAAAACCCATCCCCTTTGTTGATGGGTATGGGTGGCAAGGGTGGGTCGTTGAGAGAGAAAGAGATCGAGGGTGTGAGAGAGAGAGAAAGAATGGTGGCGGGAGGAGCTGCGGCGGCAGCGTTGGGCTGTGGTTGGGGTTAGTCGGAGAGAGGAAAAGGAAGAGAGGGGAAGGGGGGGGGGGGGGGGGGGGGGTTTGTTTTG
>CAMOHE010045146.1:0-29319 GCA_946598075.1 Artocarpus hirsutus | reverse complement strand
CCCCCCCCCCCCCCCCCCCCCCCCCCCCCCCCCCCCCCCCCCTTGTTTCAGTTCTGGGTTGGTTAGAAGTTTTCAAAAAAAAAATTGAAAACAATTTTTTTTTTTTTTCATATCTAAGCATATTTTGAGAATTTTGTCATTTCATTTTCCACAAATTCTTAACCAAACACTGTTTTGAAAACATTTCCTTTTTTTGTGGTTTTAAAAATGGGAGAAAATATTTTGAAAACAATACCAAATGCGCCACATTTTTCTATGAAGTAAATTTCTTTCAATCTTAAGATTTTGTTTATTTTTATTTTTTGCACCTAGGTTTGTTATTTGGAGAGTGCAGAATAAATATGTGAAGTAGAACATTGTGTATATTGAACTCTTTGGAGTTAGGATTATTATTGCTTTCTGGCTCTATGGATTAATTATTTCATACCTTCTATAGTAAAAATACGATAATTTTCAATATATTCTAATTTCTGGTCACAAGTGATGGCCTTTTCAATTAATTTTAAATATTGGGTATGTGTCAAAACTTATCAAATTGAAGATTTGAATTATTCGTAGAATTATGTCTATTATTGTTGTTGTTGTCTTTTCTTTTTTTTTATTTTTTTGTTTTTGCAATCGCCAATTTGATGCTTTTATGGATATGCTGCAATGACCAAAACATTTTTAAATACAGAATAATTTGTGAAATGTCTACTGTTTTGGATTAATTTAATGTCTTGTTGAAGGCCTTTGATTGTTTTTCATACGTTCGTGCAGATTTGTGAGAAGAATTGTTTTTGAAGGAGGACATATTGTAGATCCAGATCAGGTATTTTGTCTTATATATGTCTATATAACATATTCCAGTTTTTCACTTATACTGAAAGGTCTTTCTTTCTCTATTTATTTATTTATTTACTCTTTTTTTAGGGGGAATTCCTTTGTCCAGTATGTCGTAGGCTTGCAAATTCCATTCTGCCAGCATTACCTGGTGAATCCCAAAAGGTTTTAAAGCAGCCCAATTACTCAAGTGCTGATTCACCACATGCTCCTGGTCATCTTCAGCAAGGCTTGGCTCTTTTACAGTCCGCAGCCAATGCAGCTTGCAGCATTGAAAGCCTTAACAAATGTTTCCCCAATCAGAATCATCAAAGAATAAGGGGTCTAAATCTGCTACCTGTGTCTCGTGTGCTCTCCAAAATGTATTTTGCAAGTAAACAAGACAAGTTCTTAAGGTCTTCGAGGGTCAGCCCCCCATTACTTATGTGGGACGTGCTTAAGTATTCCCTCCAATCGATGGAAATTGCCGCCCGATGTGGAAGAACATATTCGACTCCAACATATGGCCTCGAAGCCTTATACAAGGAACTCGAGTCCTCGAGTGGATTTATGCTGTTCTTGCTTCTAAAGATTGTACAAAGCACGCGATGTGAGAATTCTGTTCTTTTGCTTCAAAGATTTGGAGGTATTCAAAGCTTTGCATACTCCATTTGCCCTGCAAGTTCCATGGATCATGATAGCAGTGCATGTGGACCAGGTATTTTATTCAGTCGAATAACTCTGATTGTTGGATTGGCATCATTGCTTTTTTAAAGTCTTGATTTTAGTTTTATATATATATATATATATATATAAGAAACTGTGAAATTTTATTTAAAAACAAAGGGTACAAAACAGGAGGGAGCGGGGACAAGGAGTCCCCTACCAAAAGAAACAAAACAAAGAAAACAATCAAGGAGTTTTGATTGTAGTTCTTAATGCTTACCATCCCCTGGCTTCTCTTTCTCTCTGTGTGTTTCTGGAGTGGTTGGGATTGCTTTATTTTGCCATCTATTTCGCTCGTTGGTCACAACCCATCAATGATGTGCCAGTGGATGTCGTTGTAAGAAGTGTAGCCAATTAATTGTAGAGGTTTTGGTTCTTCTCCAATCGAAAAGCTTTCATAAATGCTGCTATGAGAAATTTTTCTACTCTGTTGAACACTTCCATTTGAAGAAGATGAAAATTATATATCTTCCTTATGAGGTCGACAGTTAAGCCAGAAATTTTAAATGCTTGAAGAGATTAACATCACATAATAAAAGCCGGAGAGGCCAGAGCACTCGAATCTTTTTTTCAAATTTCTTCAAAAAAGAGTCTCAGTCTTGAAACTGTTGGAAGGATCCGACCAGTTTGCTTCTTTTGCCATAGGGTACTTGAGGCATAGTTTTTAACTTTATAAATGCCGAAGCAAATGTGCCCTTAGCTGAAGGTTTTGGGTACAACTTGCATTCTGTGTCATGGGACCGCTGCCATGATTTGGCCGTGAGAGTATTTTGTGGTGTCTTGGTAGGTTAATGGGGAGCTCTTACTTAATTGTTTATTTATCTATCTTTTTATTTATTTTTAATGTGTATATATGTGCATGCATGTATGTATCTGTATGTGCATGCGTCGAATGAAATTCTTTTATTAATTGTTCTGCTTCTTTCTTTCTTTGTTTCTTTCAAGGTAATTTACACTCTTTCAGTGTATTTGTTGATATCTCAGTATTCTTCGTAGGTGATTGGCTGCGTTTCTTGAACAGTATTGATAAGGATGTATCATATCCTGATATACAATTCTGGAATCGAGCTTCTGAGCCTATCCTTTCTAATGATCCTTTTTCATCCTTGATGTGGGTCCTCTTTTGTCTTCCATACCCATTTTTATCATGCGAGGACTCCCTATTACATCTTATACATGTCTTCTATGCAGTCTCTGTAGTTCAGGTACGTGCACTTTATTGATTGTTGGTAATGCTGATGATTGTTTGAGTCTAGTGTCCTAATCCACTATTTCGAATGCAGGCTATTATCACATACTGTGTGAAACATCAGAGCAACATAAGTGAATTTAAAGGTCATGATTGCTTGACTACTGACATATTGAAACTCGTGAAAGTTTCTAGATGTGCTCAGCAATACTTTGTTTCAAGCCTTTCTGTTCCGTCTGGTGATATTAAGAATGTGATTCAGAGATTGACTTTTCCTTTTTTGCGGAGGTGTGCATTGCTTTGGAGACTACTTACCTCCTCTGCCCAAGCACCATTCTATGATAGGGATAATGTGTTGGATAGAACACAATCAATCGGTGACCTTATGGATGGCACTGACAGTGGACAGCTGGAAATTAATGAAGTTGAAAGGCTGGAGAACATGTTCAAGATACCCCCAGTAGAATTTATTCTCAAGGATGAACTGCTGCGCTCCCTTTCATCAAAATGGCTGCAACACTTTCACAAGGAGTTTGAAGTCCAAAGATTTCAAAGAAATTTGCATTGCCACCCTTTAGTACCATTTCAGTTAATGCACTTGCCGCGAGTATACCAGGATCTATTGCAGAGGTCATTTTTGTTGCTTTTCTAAGAATTACTTCAAGGAAATTTTTTTAAAAAATTGAAACTCATGCACATAAAATGTGTTCCATCAGGTGCATAAAGCAGTCTTGTCCTGACTGCAACTCTATTCTTGAGGAGCCTGCTTTATGCCTGCTTTGTGGTAGATTATGCTCTCCAAGCTGGAAGTCCTGTTGCAGGTTTATGTTCTATCCCTCTTTTTTTCCTTCTTTATGTTTTATGTTTTCTTCCACACAGAGACCTTCTAATGCACATGATCATTGTCCTTACGTATGGCTTATCAACATTTCATTATCGGTGTACTTAGGGAAAGTGGATGTCAGACTCATGCTATGGCCTGCGGTGCTGGTATTGGAATATTTCTGTTGATTAAGGTATTCAAGCTTGTTCGAGGGAAGCCTTTGTTTTATTCTTCCAAGTCTTATCTATTGGGAGCGCACTTTTGACTTGAGGCTTTTCTTATCATGGAAATTGACTGACTTTCTTTATTTATGGTAGAGAACAACCATTTTACTGCAAAGGTCAGCTCGCCAGGCTCCATGGCCATCACCCTACTTGGATGCTTTTGGTGAAGAGGTAAACAGATTTTTTCCTAAGAGTGGTAAACAGTGAAATAGCAATGTATTGTATCGTAATTTGTTCTCTCCCAGCTATCACCATTCTTTGGTGTATTATATCAGTGAAATTTTATACCTGCAGGACATCGATATGAACAGAGGGAAGCCTTTGTACTTGAATGAAGAACGTTATGCTGCATTAACATATATGGTGATGAAAGAAGCTTTGTTTTTTTCATACTTTTTGTCACGTTTCTTAATGACAAAAAAATGTTGAACACCCAGTTGCAGAACTTACCATGTTGTGGGAATTTTGATTTTCCAGTTTCAAATGAAAAGTTTTGTACTTGATCTTTGCTTAAGAAAGTTTTGTAATTGTGGTTCCGTCTCACACTTGGTAATACGTGAACTTATGGGTAGGTGGCTTCTCATGGCCTTGATCGCAGTTCCAGGGTTCTTGGCCAAACTACTATTGGTTCCTTTTTCATGGTTTAGTTTTGCCTTCATGTAAGAGTCTTTTTCTTTTTTGCATGTTACTTTTAGTCCGGACTCCAGGGCATGTGAGGTTATTCTGTTACTGATGCTGAATTATTGATTTAATTTCCCAGGCGGTGAAGAATGTCCAAATTGATTGAGATAGATGGATTTCAATTGATTATTTGCAAGTTGAAGGTGGTAAAATTCCTTGTTTTCCTCCAACATACAGGAATCTTGGTTCTAGTTTGACTTGTCATATGGCATGTCCAGCTCCTTGAGGTCAGTTTTCTAGAAATGTCTATGATTGAACTTTCTTATTAAATTCCTCTGCTTCTTTTGTTTGAACCCTAGTACGGCTATTGGGTGACATGTTTCATGCCAGTTTAAAGTATTTTCTTCTTTTATTGAAGACGAGGGAGAGAGAAAAAAAAGTAAGGTGTGAAATAGACATCACTTGGAAAAGGTGGAATTTTTTTTTTGGGACGAGACACTACAGGAATTACTGGCAACATTATAGGTTTTGACAATAAAAACGAGGGGGAAAAAAATAAAAAATAAAAAATAAAAAATAGAAAACAGAATAAGATATTAGGTAAGGTTTATGGCTCACTTGTCTTCATCTTTTCTTAGATAGCCCAAAAGCACATTGCAGGTAGAGCCATGATTAGTAAAAGTACTTTAGCTGAAGCAAACCTTGAAGAGACTGCAACTCTGTTTATTCACTTAATCTGTCTGCAAAAGGCACCCGCCTTTTTTTGCTGCCAAAAAACCTTGGTAACTCTATTAGCGGGCCGCCCAATCTATTATCGTTTTTATCAATATTCGGATGAAAATCTGGCCCTGATAAATTAACGTTGCGTGTAGAAGTTCCTCATGTTTGGATTTCTATCAGCATCTTCCTAACTTTCCTTGTAGTCCGTGCTTTAGATAGGCTGTAGGGTTCCGAAGTAGAACGATTTGTACCTATGTTTTTATTCTGATGGATTATATTCATCTCATCTTGTTGTATGGATTGGCAGATTCTTGGCTTCCTTCAACAAGTTAAAAATTGCTTCCCTTTGGCAGTTATAGGTGGTTGCAAGTTCTTCCTTGTACTTTTGCTTGTACAGTCCTCATGCCTCAAGGTTTTGCTTCATCGTTCTTCCGTTCTCTTGGCCTCTTTCAGAGTTTTGGTTACACGAATCTGCATATATAGACCATACAAGTGGTGAACTATATTTTTAAGGTCATAATATAACTGTGGATTTTTTCATTTATATGCCTTCCGTAGCCGTATTCCAATTAATTTTACAGTCGTTTATTAAAATAGTTTAGGGTTCAAATTTACCTTTTTCTGGTGTTTATTTTTTAACTTCGGGTTTGTGCGTGAATAGATTAAGGGCCCTTTGGGATAGCTTATGCTTGTACTTTTAAGCAATAGTGCAAGAGAAGCAAAAGCTAAGGCTTTTTAATTAGTATTTAGATAGTGCATGAAGAAGTGCTTTTTGATTAAAGAGCTTTTAAACTTGTTTGATTAAATAAGCCAAAATTCCTTATTGATATAAAAAGTAGTATAATTTAAGAATATGAATGAAATTCTTAATTTGTTATTCTTCAAAAGTGTAAATAAAAAAGTTTTTTTGTAAGTAATTTGTTCATAAGCACATTTGACCTGGCTTTTTCAACAACGGCTTATAAAAGCCATAAGAACTTTTGAAAAAAATTAGGTTCCATATAATTTTTTTAAAACTATTAATGTTTTGCATTACTTTTTTTAAAATATTTTATTCATGTTACTTTTGACATATTATATGTTCAAATTACCCTTACAAAATATCTCATTATCTATCTCTTCCTCTCTCTTCTCTCATTCTATGTTTCACGCTCTTCCTTTTCTCTCCCCGTGTCTCTTTCTCTATCTCCTCTTTTTCTATTTTTTAAAAGTGATATGTTTTAAATTTTTTCCACAAAAGTGGAGGGATCAAAAGTGGTGTTACAAAAGTGGTATATATCAAATTGACTCTTGGGTTATCTAAATAGACTCGAAAACAACTTCTGAACAAAATAAATGAAGAGCAACTTAAAATAAGTCCTTCCAAACATACTCTTAAGCTTTGAATCCCTTTGCCAAAAACACAAAACAGCCTTTCCAGAAAATTGCGTGTAGATTGTTAATTTTTATTGTCTTCTTTTAAGGGTTATTGATTATCGTCCATAAGTAATCGTTAACATAGTCTTTATGTGACTTATCAAATTAACTCAATCATCAAATTATCCTAGTAAATTTAATTTGTAGATAACAAAACCCGTTAAATTTGTGCAAAAAGAAATTTCCAAAACGGATATTTAGCACCCTTTTCTTGTTAATACGTTAGTAGCGAACTGCAATTTAGAAAAATTTTGCCCTTTATTGTCGAATAAATTTCTTAAGACTGATAATTTCCAAAAGGGATATTTATCATAATCTTCTCGTTGATACGTTAGTAGCGTACCGCAATTTAGAAAAATTTTGCCCCTTTTTGTTGAGTAAATTCCTTAAGACTGATAAAATACTTTTTGTGGCTGTCGCTAGAATGGGACATAAAAACCCAATGTCATGTTTGGTTTTGTGCGAGACACCATATATGTAATCTAGAGACGGTGAACGTCATCCATTTGTAAGGATAATTTACCCTTGTAAACCTTTTTTTAATTCATATATCCAAAACAAAACTTACAAATTTTGCATACTATCAAAGCGGGTATCTTGTCATCCTACCTCACATTATCATGCATCGCTCTAAACAGTCCCGGCAAGATTTTATTTTTAGTTTTATGCGTAGATTTTAACACTCTAGTTTATAAATAGAAGAGGGACTATCATGGACGAAAGACAAGACCAAGTTACTGCAAACCGGTTGGCCAATGAATCCTTCGTGAGAACGCAGCCACCGAGTTATGAAGAGCGACCTCATCTGTATAGATTGTAAGAGTGGATCCATAAAATGGAGTCCATTTTCCGAGTGTGTCACACAGGTGCACATTTGCAGGTCCCTTTAGCAACTTCTATGTTAAGAGGGTTATGCCTTAGAAGGGAAAACTGGCATAGGGTGTAGTTATTTGTGCGAGGACAGGGAGAGTTGTAGACGTGTGAATCTGCAAGTAAAATAAATCAGGTCAATGTTAATTAACAAATAGGTTTGAGTAATTAGGCCTTTGATCATTGTTATTAGGTCTCAAACACACTTCAAAACTCAGATTCAAGCAAATAAATGTTAGTCCCAGATAATAACGAGAATTACAAGCATAAATCAAAGAAATGAGAATACTAAATAAAAAAACCACATTTAGAGCCAAAAAAAATTAAAAAAACCACATCAAAATTTATAGTGGTTTGCTCAATTTTGAGCTACATTCTCTGTTGAGGAGATTTCTTTATAATCATATGAAAATCTAGTACAAGTACAAGCAATTATGGAAATTTAGGGAGGATATTCAAATGTTCTTGAATACATATAAGTGAGAATGTGTTACCCACCAATGAGGGTCTTTGGGCCTATTTATGAAGGCCATGCTTGGTGCATTTGAGTTCCCGCCCAACAGGTAGTGGTCTTATACGGTCGCAAAGGGAATGAGACATTTGTCATGTGACCAGTATTCCACCTTCCAGTTTTCCTCATTTGGAGTAACCGCTCAAATCTAGGGTTTCAACCCCCTTGGCAGTCATTAGCTCCGCTTCAACTAGTCTCCAGAACGAGTCAAGCACTTCGACCATAACGCCCACCAAGTTATATGCATGATAAGTGATTAGGACGGGCAGAATTTTCATAGTTGTACTCACCCCTGCCGAACAGAACAAGCACTTCGAGCTCTCGAAAATCATTCACAACATTGGGCTTACTTGGCTCGACACATTACTTGGACCATAGACAGACTGGGCCTGGATGTTGGGCTTGTGATTTGGGCCTCTTCAAATCAGACCTCAACTTGGGCTTCACGTACTACCTTGTAGAGAAGTAAATACTGCATTTAGGTTCTTTTTTTTTTGGCTGCATTTAGGTTCATAAGGTTGTTTTGGCATCGCTTAAAAAATAATATCAGAGATAAATACATGCCTTTCCTTTTTTTTAAGGAACTGATGCAACTTTTCTTTTTTTTTTTTTCAAGGAAACTGAAGTGCCTGCTCTAATGCAAGTAAGGTTGTATTTTTTTCACTAGTTCAACAAGTTCGTCTTAGTTCAAATAACCATTACAGTTATAATTGATGTTTGGTAAAATATTTAATTTGAATTAAATTGATAATTTAAAATGGGTTAAAATGCCCAACATAGTTCAACATGTCAAACCAATATTGAACATTTATTTTAATCCCATGTATTTGAATTAATACTTTAAAACTATTATTTCATATTTTTTAATTAAATAACTTCATTGTATATATTTCATGTTTATTTTTAATTAAATAATTTTTTTATGCTTCAAATTGATTATCAGTATTCATCTAAACATAAATTCAGATTAAAAATTCTGTTAAAATTAATACTTTAACTGTACATCCAAATACCAGTTTGGGTTATTGTTTAAACTACACAATTCAAATTTTTTATTTAAATCTGCAAAGTTCAGATTAATACAATTCAAATAAGCAAACCAAATGGGGACAAATTGATTGGCGAAAGATAAGACCTCTAAGAGAACAATATTATTTTTTTTGACACTTTATATTATCAACTTTCTTAGCACCATAATAAAAAATGTTACATATGTAATTATCATGACATCATAAACGTTATAAAATAAGCAAATATGCAATAAAGTATATGTCATCATCAAGAATATAACTATATGGCATATATAACTTTTGAGTATTATAAAGTATAAATTTAGAACAAGTTAAAATTATTTAAAAAAAATACTTTGAACTTATTATCATTTTGACATGAACATCGCTAGTATATTGATCTTACATGGTCGTCACCTGCGACATTACTAACAAAAAAGTTAATTTACTTAGCATAAATAATAATAACACTTAAAATATTATATTCTAACGTTAAATTAACATAAATGTCTTAAAAAAAAAAGGTGGGCGTTACAACACACTATCCATCTCCATCTCATTAATGCCCAAAAAACACTTTAATTCGTGATATCATGCATGCCCCAATGCCTCAAAAAAAATAGTAATGAAAATTGTATTTAAAAGCATTTTTGTAAAACTTATTGGATAAATAGCAGGTTTTGAAAAAAAATTATAGTAAATAACATATTTACGTATAAATAATACACGTTGGTAAATAAATTAGAGTAATTTGTATAAATCGTCATTCAATTTTTTAGTAGGAGACAGTTTGGTTCATCTTTTTTTTTTTTTAATTTTGACAAAACAATCCTCATTCTCTCAAAACCTTGATTATTAAATCCTTTTTGTTAAATTTTCTTCTAATTTATGACGCATTTTTGCACGTGACCTATCACATGCTCCCTTTGCAATGAAATTACCAAAATGACCTCAAATCTATCACTATGTTTAAAAAAAAAAAATCACCCTGCAGCCACTTTTCTTTTCTTTTGTCCATGATCTTAAACCATCGTCAAGATCTTTGAACTAAAGAGGGAAGCCAAGAAAGGAAGCTACTAAATAGCCTAAAATCACATAGTCAAGTCCACAAAAAATAAATAAAAGATTAATTATAAAAATTCTCTCTCAACTATAGTTCTTTGACATTATGCCTCCAAAATTAAAAACATTAATATTTGTCTCCCCCTAAACTTTAGAACGCAACATTATTCTCCCTAATCTATGAAATATTAACAAAAAAAACTCCTCCAATTATGAAGTTTTAAGGTTTTTAGTTTTATTTTTAACAATTAAAAATTTTAAATTATATTAACTTTTTAAATTTAAATTAGTTTTAGATATGATAGAGTTATCAAAATACTTTTTATACAATGTATCAAATTTTAATTATATACAAAGTTTTATTAAAAGTTCTAACACAAGGAGTTTTTCTTGTTAATATTTTATAGTTTGGGGGCACGCATGTTACATTTTGAAATTTAAAGATACATTGTTATAAGGGTTTTAGTTGAAAGTGAATTTTTATAATTAATCTAAAAATAAAAAAAAATTAAATAAAATAAACGTTTTTTTGCACCAGACTCTTTGAATTTCACATGTTTGAAAAATTGGTCCATAAACTAAAAATTTTTCCAATCGGCTCCCTAAACTTTAAAATTTGTTGTATAATTGGTCTAGTCAATATCAGCCTTAAAAATTTTACAAATTTTTATCATGTCTTTTGATACAGGATATCCCATGCCCATTTGATGAATTAAGAGAAGAAAAAAAATAAAGACAAACGAATTAAGGAAAATGACCCAAGTACCTTTATGGCTACTCACATGCTAGTCACGTGTTGTTATCGATCCACAATTTGACAAATATTATTGATTGGACCGCTCATACAACAAATTTTTGCTTGCAAAATAAACCATCACTCTCTTTTTTTATTTTTATTTTTATTTTTTATTTTAGTTTTGCTCAGAAACTTTTGAAATTGCAATGGCTTATAACAACAAAAAATCACCTTTTAAAAAAAACAATAGAAAATACTAAAGACATCAATTTTAATCCCAACTCGTCAACCAAATTTTAAGTTGTTATGTTGTTATTGGTATATATTTAAAAAATTACCATATTAATTAATTGTATTTACCAATAAATTAATAACTTGAAAAGTTATTATAAAATTAAGATTAAAATTAGTGTCCTGACGCTAATTTTATAACAATATCCTAGAATTTGTCAAATTGGCTACTTGGGCCTGTTGCTTGGTATACAAAAAGTGTTTCATGTCATGCACACATTTGCTGAAGTATCGTGATAAATGGACTAACAATGATATTTCTTTGACATAACAAATCAACATCACGGAGATAAATTGATTAAGAAAATCTTACAAGTACAGCAGTTTCAGCAGTTTCAAGTTCAATAGCATATGTAAATTCTATTTTATCAATGATGAAACCCAACTTGCAATCATCAATAACATTTTTTTAGTTGTTCAATTGACATCCAACGACTGTGTACAACTGGCAGTTGTATATTCTTCTTTCTCAAAGATCCCTTTTGCTGCTTTGCTAAATAAATTGTGTATCTGCAACAAAAGAAAAGATACAAAATAATTAATAAAAAAATAATAATAATGAAAAAAAAAAAGTTTTATTCGGCACAAGTTGTTTTTAGTTCCAAAAAAACATGAAATCACTTTCAATACAAATGTCAATACCAATGTTATATTTGCCACTAAAAATATAAAATTAGTATAATTAATGTGTTATTTTATTTTGTGCTCTAATGCATAATGCTATGTAAAATGTCAATACTTATTTTATCATAATTATTAAAGGGTTATTAAAACTAATAATAATTAATGTGTTATTTTATTTTGTACTCCAATACATAATGCGATGTAAAATGTCAATACTTATATTATCATAATTATTAAAGGGTTATTAAAACTAATAACCTCTAAACTATATGATCTTTCTCACTTTACCCACTGAATTTTCAAAACTCATCATTTTGCTTAAAGTTTAGGGTTATTGGTGTTAATAACATATTATTAAACCTTAACACCTGTAAACTTTTAATATTAAAATAATTAAAAAGTGATAATATTGTAATTATTAAAGCAAAAAAAATAAATCTATCAACAAATAGAAATCAAATGTCAAATTTGTTTTTTTGTTAAATTTGTAGCAAATTTGTCTCTAAATTTAACATGTAACAAATTTACCATTAAAAATTACATTATATAAGAGCGTATTTTTCACACTAAAATATGAAATTTAACGTTGGCATACTAATTTTACGTTGTATTAGAAATGCCCTGAAAAGTTAAAAGAGTTGTTACCTGCTTTGATGAGAGGCCAATCTTCT
This sequence comes from Artocarpus hirsutus, assembly GCA_946598075.1. Classification (NCBI taxonomy): domain Eukaryota; kingdom Viridiplantae; phylum Streptophyta; class Magnoliopsida; order Rosales; family Moraceae; genus Artocarpus; species Artocarpus hirsutus. The sequence goes on along the minus strand of CAMOHE010045146.1, from coordinate 17,024 downwards.
CCAAATCACTAAGCTGAAACATTAAAAATTGTGTGTAACAGCTTTAGCACTATTCATTAATTCAAGGGGGAAAAAATAAGAGAAACAAAAAACACTTGCTTACAGATTTTAGTGGGCTTGTTTCTCTCAGCTCCATTATGTATTCTGCAATTTTTACCCCAATTCCCTAAAAACGTTACAAGAGCCAGCTTCGTATTAGTTAATAGTTTTAAAGTAAAGCCTCGAAAAAAAAAAGACAATCCTATTTATCTTCACCAGGTTACAACCGGCTATTAACAAAACAGTGAGTCCCAAATTAAAATATACATTGTATACTAGACTGGAGCGCACGTGGTGGGATTTTAAGCCATGGAGATGAAAAGAGTTTTTCAAAATAAAAATATCAGTTATGAAAGAAGATGTTATAATCATCCTGTGCACAATTTCTAGGCAGCTTGTCTATGTACCTTTAACTCCAGGAGTTCCTCCCTGCAAAAAATTGTGAATACCCAATTAACAAAACCTCTACTATTGTGTATACAAACATATATAATGCAAGACACGAAAATGAAAGAACTCTGAGAAGCTTAGCAAAAGAAGATAAGGATTATAGTATATACCTGCTGGCTGCATTTAAAAAATCGATGTACTCTTGAACAAGGTAGTTCTGCACAAACATTTGACAGATTAGAACAATAATTTATATTAAAAAAAAAAGTTAAGGGTAAAATAAAAAGCACCTATGAACCATTAAAAAAAGAAAAAAATCAGCGCCAACCTTTAAATTGGAGCTTTGAGCATTAAATTTATCGAGTGGGGTTCCGATTTTTTGAAATCTGTCGTTTGCGCATGTGAGAATAGAAGGCGTTTTTGGAGTCTTTGGCTCAAAAAGGAAAGGATCTGACTGATTTGTAAAGGAGAATTCCTCAGAAGGATGATTTTGACTTATGTTAGTGTTGATGGGGGAATGAATTTTTCTTAAAGGACTCCTTGGCGTGCTTTTCTTCTCACTAATAGGCGATGATCCAACGACATTTGAGGAACTCTCATCCTGGTTCAATGCCTCACCTAACACAAGTTAGATTAGAAGCGTCAAATCAATTTAAACAAATTTTCCAAGAAAGCAAATATATGTAGTAAACATTTAGTCAAATACCATGAGAGCTGTTACAATCTGTACTTGATGATTCCGTTAGAACAATCTCTTCAACCCCTGCTTTGCTTTCCTCATTTTTATCCTCAGCAATTTTGTGTAGATCCTGTAGAAGGAATTCAATTTAGTCAAATTTTTTTTTTTCCTCTGATAAGTTGTATTAGTCTATATAATAGGAAACTATCATTAGACAGACTTACTTGAGTTTCATCACTTGGTAATGTTTTTGGATTTTCTCTCAAACTTTCTTCCTTCAAAGTTTTAGACCAATAGTCCTTCAAAAAGTCAAAACAATATATATATATATAGAAAAATTCAACCTCATTTCCAGTAGTGAAATGTACTACTGGATGAAAAGAAGAACTTTAAGGCCAGAAAATCTGCTTAGAAGGAAAAGAATAATATTTGTTGGGAAAATTGCATGCTTACATTAACATCTTCATAGTCAAACAGATTTCTGAAAGGCACGGAGACATATCTGCGCATACAGAAAGAGAAATTTAGCAAAGTAGAGAAATTGAAAGTTTGACTCATGCAATAGAAAGATGAATTAGCTTTGTATGTACCCTTCTTTCCCATTAGCAGCAATGCGGTTGGTGGAAACAATGGCTTTCACAGAAGTATTGTTGAAATTGGGCTTCCTAATAGAGCTAAAAGAAGTTGAGCTTTTCCCTACAAAAGGAGAGATAAGAGCTCCAATCCTCTGGGCACTCTTTGTTTTCCCTTTTGATTCCAACCAAGCTTGCAGTTTCGCTTCCATGTCAACATTAACCTTTGGGGTCTCTTGCTTATGAGCAGAAGGAACAAAATTAGAAATGTTTCGCGACCGAGCAGCCAAGCTGACTGTATGAACAGACTGCTGGTACTCTCCTGGATTCTGCCCCAAAAAGAAAAAGGGACAACATAACAAATTAAAATTCAGACAAATACTCAGTTCTTTACACAAGTTAGAAAAGAACAAAATTTTTTCCAAGTTCCTTACCAAGCAAGCAATCATCAAAGAGCGACTCTTTCCTCCAAGAGAATCCTGCAATATCCTGGTTAGTTTGCTGTCCCGGTAAGGTACATGAGTCTTGTTGTTGTTCAGTGCAAAAATCACATTAGACAATGCAAACAAGGACTGGTTGATCTTGGCACTCTCTTGGAGGCGAATTCCTTCATTGCAGGTTCTTCTATTATCTTCATTGCCTGCTTTGAAAAGAAAATTAGAAAGAAATTACAAATAACAAGCAGAAACTAAAAGTCTAAACTTACATTTAGAGTTTACAGTCCAGCTTTCTTTCTTGTTTATTTTTTATTATTGTGGTGTTTCGGCTTAATTTTAGATTTTCCGGTCATGATTGTGAGTTTTCTTATTATCAGAACTATTTACCTGCCAAATCTATGAGGTTCAACTTTCCAAGAAGCACATCTCCAAAACCGTCCCCACAAGGCATGGAAACAGAGATCACAAGCACGCCATGGCTTCTACTGGAAACGTCATTGAGGCCCGTGTGGGCAACTTTCCTCCTCTGAACACCGAGAGAAAAGACATTGTGAAATTCGGGCATGGATCTTATGGGGACCCGAGAGAGTCCGCTGAGATGGATCTGCCCATTTTTGTCATCCCACACAGAGATTTCCTTGGGTTTGACCTCTAAAAGGTCATAACACTTGTCCAAATACACCTCATAGTATGAAATCTCAGCTCGGTTTCCTGCTCTCTGGCACATTGACAAGATTTTGGACATGGCCAGTGGCATTAAACCTGGTTGGTCATCAGTGCCCTATTACATGAACCGCAAGCCGATTTGATTAACTTCACAGAGAAACAATTATCATAAAAACTCTGAAAAGATTATGTTACAAGAAAATAATGTAAAAATTTAACAATAGCACTAAATCTCACTATTCAAGATCACATAAAAGGTTTCTTTTCTATTTATTTTTTTCCATTTGGATAAAAACAAGGCTTCTTATATTTTACAATTCATTCTTGCTAGTTACTAGAAAATTTAGCTTCCCCAAGAAAAATCACCAACAAAACTTGAAAATATTTTATGCTACAAGAAACAATGTGAAAATTTAGCCAAGACCACAAAATTTTTATCACTAAGCATGCATAAAGTAAGGCTTTTCTGTTCTTTTCTTTTCTTTTAAAAAACTTTTGGTCAGATACTAATTGTAACTCCACTCCTGCCCAATTGCTAGAATTTCCACAAAATTCAAATTTTTTCCACACAATTGGAAAATATCTCTAATCTAAATTCTCTTTTCTATTCTGATCTATAATAAATCATTCATCTTATGAAAAAACACACAATTTTTTCTGGTTTTTCCACTTTCATGTTCTCATAAAGACACAGTTTCTTGGCCAAACAAAATTCAAGAGAAAATAAAAAACAAAGGAAAAAGAAAATAAATTGAAAACCTGCATGGTGTAAGTCTTTCCGCTACCAGTAGCCCCGTAAGCGAAAACAGTCCCATTGCAGCCATGAAAAATCCCTGGAATCAAAGGGCTCACTTCTCTCTCAAAGATGTTGCTAATATTCTTGTCGTCTTGTCCAAAAAAAGAGTCCAATCGGTAACACTCATTTCGGCTACACACCCAAAGAAAAAAAAATATATATATTACTACTAAGAATTAAAAAAAAAAAAAAGACCAAAAACATTATCACAAATCAAAGACCAACCTTGTTTCTTTGTCTTTGAGATAAACAGCGACTTCTTCTTCTTGTTGTTGTTGGTCGAGAACAGAGACGCAGGGCGTCTTTTCTCCGTCGGCGGTCTCGTGAGGAAGAAAGGGTCGGAGTCTTACTATGACTCTGACTTTAGAGACTGAACTGGTTTTTGCAGATGAAGAAGAAGAAGGAAAAGGATTTTTTCCCGTCTGGGGTGTGGTAGGAATGTACTCCATGGGCGCCATTGAGGAGAGAGAAAGAGAGGAGAGAGAGAGAGAGAGGAATTATGGTTGATAGATTTTTTGAAGGTGGGTTGATTGATTTTGAAAGAGAAGGTTTGATTTATTCGACCGTTGGACGAAATTTTTATTTTTACTTTTTCTTTTTCTTTTTCTTTTTTGAATTTTTGAATTGGGCCTTTTAAAAGCCTTCACCGGCCTCAACCGTTGGGGATTTTGAGGTCTTTATAAGAATGCCACGGATTTATGAGGTGTTTGGAGGGTGGTGGGAATCAGTGGTGAGAACCATTTTTACTATAGCATGTGAGAGCTTTACACTGTAGTAAATTTTTTTATTGTTACTGTAGCATGTGAGAGCTTTACACTGTTCATAACTGAGTTTGTGGTGGAAACCGTAGTAGGAACCACCGAGCCAAACAGAGGGTTAGACTTTGGATTGATTTATACCACCAACCAAAACAAAAAAAAATTATAAAAAAACTACAATGATATCATACAATATATTTAAAATATAAAATATATTTTTAAATTTTATAGTTTATATCGATTAAACTTTATGATTTTTTTTTGTTGATATGTTTATTGATTAAAAAAGTATAATTATTTAAGAAAGATTTTTTTTAAACAACATGACAATAAATACAAGACTTTTTTTTTTGTTACAACAAAGTTACTTCGTCCAATTTTTTATGGCATCTTTCTTAAATATCTCCGACATTTTTGGGCTTATGGCCCCAGCGAACGGAAGTCATGACAAAGAACGTCGTCGTATTAAAGGCACGTGCGTCCGTCGGGAATTTTTGTTAATTTATTAATTATTTTCTTTGGGGTTTAGGGTTTAAGAAAGGTCAGGCTTCTTCCTTCCTTGCATTGTTCTTCTTCGTTCTGGTTCTGGCTTAAATTTTTTTTTTTTAAAAGGTGCAAATAATTGAGGTGAAGAAGATGGACAAGAGCATGCTGGCAGATTCGGACTCTCTTCCTGAAGGGACAAGCTTCGAATGTCCACCATGATTGATCAGCTTCGGATCCGCGACAGGTATTTTATACACACACATATATATATATATATCTCTATATATAAAAACACAAATGTATGTGCATATATAATATTGGTTAGGACTTATTTATGCTGTTAAAATTGTTTTTGCCAAAAGGGAATGGCCAATTTTTGTTGTTTCTTTGGATTAGCTGAGAAATTTTTATGCAATTTCATTGCTCACAGTGGAACCTGACCTGTAACTGTCGATTATTATAGTGGTTCGTACTTAATTACGTTAGTTTTGCAATTTTGTTTTTGCAAAAGGGTATGCCCAATTTTGTTGTTACTTTTTATATTACCACAGCTTTGATCGGATGCATTATTTTTTGAATAACATTCCCATGTGGAACGAACCTGTCAATACTGAAGGGCATAATTGGAATAATAAGATGGTTAATTTGTGTACACAAGGAATATTGGAGGCCTGGATATGAATCAAGCAGTTTAAATCTAATAATTAGTTTATTGTAGCCATTTCCTAATGGTTCAAAACTGATTTCATAACATAATTTAACAGTAGTAGCCATTTTCTTATTTTGACCTTAGTTCTGAACTTTAAGATGATTCTCGACAATTTATTTATTTATTTATCTATTGAGGGTGATTAGTGATGAAAAGACTCTCAATTGTTGTTCTATGTTGTCTTGATCCATTGGAAACCAATTCTGTTTGCTGCTTGAGGATGTACAATTCTTTGGTGGAGAGGTGTTTTACGGACTGCATGGACACCTTTCGGTGGAAATCGCTGACCAAGCAAGAGGAGACGTGCGTGCGCCGGTGTGCTGAGAAGTTCCTCAAGCACTCCATGCGCGTCAGCATGCGATTCGCTGAGCTCAACCAAGGAGCAGCTACATCAGATTGAGATATTGCTACATAAATTTTTTTTTTTGGTAGTGCAGGTACGAAAATTGTGTGAGGCTTTTTATTTATGATGAAGGGGATGGTTTGTGACTTTTCTTTTTCCTTTTACCAGTATGAAACTTTGCAATTAGATAAATCATGAATATCCATTGAGTTGAAGATTTTCTTATCTGTTTCCTATATCTTCTGTGAGAAGATCATCCCCTTAGTGGCAATAAGATCATCCCAGTATGAATCTTGCTTAATTGAACTAGCTGATAGTTTAATATATTTGCGTGATCTGTGGATTACAAATATTTGTGCTTCTGATGTTCAGATTTTTTTTTTTTTCCTTTTCTTCTGGTCTTGTTAATGTCAACTTATCCCCTTGAGATCTAGACTTAAAGTGCTTGTTTCTTCTTAGGCTTTATTTGCAAAAGGGAAAGTAGAAAAATGCATAGGGGTATGACTCATTCACTGCCTATTAGTGTGTGGTATTTAACACCACTAGTGTCTCGTAACATTGTTCGGAAAAGTGAGGCAAAAAAGAGAGAGAAGAACAAGTTTGGCGTGGACTAGTTCTTTTGATTCATGACTTTGGAAGGATCGAAATTAAAGACTTCAGGAGGATTTTGAATCTTGAATTTTTGGTACTTTCACTCAATTCGTTCCCTCCTATAATTTCTACTTTCAAATAATTAAAAGTCTTAAAATATATTTACCTATCTTTTATTCTCCTTCCCTCCTTTCACTTGTCCCTCCCACCAAACAAGGCCTTAGCGGTGTAGTTTCCGCTACAATCGTATCCATCATTGTCAAGCCAACCCACATGTTGTCTAGAGTTGAAAGTAGTTGCGAAAGTGGTTCGTAGGGAGAATAGTAAGTATCTGACTAGTGCATCTGAAAAGACTTTTTTTCTCAAAAAGGCCTTTTAAGGGAAATTAATTGTTATTTGTTTAATGCAAAAATTGAAATTAATTATTATTTTTTTAAAGCAAAACGTGAACTCAGTTGTTATTGGTGTAAGTATCTGTGAGCTGAGTTTATACCTTTTCAGCAGGAGCTACTAATTGTTGGTCCAGGCACTTCTCACATGGGAGACATTTGTAAAACTACGCTAATCAAAAAGTTTATTAGAAAAATGACTTTTCAAAAATTTTAATTTGCAAAATGACTTCAGAACTCTACACGACCTCATAACGACCCTGCTCAACTTTGGAACGTTGCCACACGACCTCAGAATGACCGTAACTATATGGTCGTTTAGTACAAAAAGAACGAGGTTATTTTTGCTAATTTCACATTTCAGAGTAGTCAAGTTAATAAATTCTCCCTCAAATGGTGATCATTTGTAGACTGTAGTTCTTAGATACTTCAGCTTGGCAAAGTTTATGTAATTTTCTTTCTTACTTCTCATTGTCATTCCAAGAAAATAAAAATAAAGAAGTTCTATTTTTTTTGCATACGAGGCTTTCCAAACTACAAACAGAGAATAAAGATGTGAAGAAAAAACATTATGAAAACTCCACAAGGAGGGGGAACAAAAGTTCCTGTACCAAGCCACAAAAGGAGGGAAATGAAGGATGATGTGACCACCTACCAAAAAAAATGAAGATTGAAGACCAAATAATAATTTTACATTTCTCTTAGAAGGAAAAAAAATAATAATCTAGGCTCTTCATGGCAACAAGAATCTCAAAAGTGAAGAGAATGGAAGAGGAATTGCACGCTACTTTTTTGTAAAATTTGGCTATATGATTAAGATTCATCCTCTGTTATTTGATGATCACATGATGCTTACCTTTTAGAAGCTTTTTTTTTTTTCCCCTCTGGATTTCAAGATAGAAAAAGCAGTTTTAAAAAGTGTATGGATTGAATATTGGACGAGATTTTTAAGTGTTCAAAGTTCTTCTAGGAGAAGTAAAGTTTAATATGACTTCTCTTAAAGTGGCTTCCGTAGAACTTGAAAAGTTATTTACAGTTATGGAAAAAAGAAATTATTTGTCTTTAAAAAATATTTAAAACCAAGAGATTTACTTATTTTCTATATATAATTAAAAAAAGTTGTACTTTGTTTTCTAGAGTAGTATTTTGTTTGCTATCACGTTAAAAAGTCTGAAAATCTTCCCCAAAGTTTTTTTTTTAAGTTCCCCTATGTTTAGTTATAATGTGAGAGAATCTTTCTTCATAAGCAATTTCAAGAAAAAAAAAGTTCTTTTAAATTGTCAATCCTTCAAAAATTCTTTTATGATTTAGTCATAACTTGACGTGAGCTTTTCCTTCAACTAAGGTTAGTCATACCTATATGAAAAGGTGGTAAAGGTGAACCATAAATTTTGTCTCTTTTTTAATGATACTATTGATTTGTTTGCTAGGAGGAAAAGTGAAAAGGAGAATTTCTTTTAAAAAAAATGAAATGATACGGGTGGGAGTACCAATAGATGAATTTTAAAACTTATAATTAGTTGATAGTTTAGAGCATAGAATGGATTAAGTGGAAATTTTAAAATCATTCACTCTTCTCTAATTTTGACCCTTCCAATGTTAGAAGTATTGGGAAGGGAATAAGACAGAATGCAATAAGAGAAAGTATTTCTTTTCTTTTTTCCTTTCTTTTTTTTTTTTAAATATAAACAACAAGAGATGCCATATTCCTTCTTTCTCTCACCTAGATTAACAAATTGATAATTTTATACTTAACAGAATAAATAGTTTTGTAGTTGATGAGACTACAAAAATATCATTTCCAAACTTTGAAATTAGAAATAGGGTTTGTTTTAATTTTTTACAATTTCATTCAACCATCCCCAATGCAAATTTTAATGCATACTATATTTGATACTAAAAAGTATAAAAATGAATATTGAATATGTTCTTCTATTTTTAATTTGAAAAATTATTATTCTATTTGTAGACATTAAATTTACAATTAAACTAAAATGGGTTAAATGGGATTTACAAATAAATTAAGAATGATTGGGCCTTCAAATCACTACTATTAGATCCTAGCAATTTCACATGCATGGTTAGATTATCGATATAACTATAAAGAATCAACAAAGCAAATTTGAAAGTTAAATACAAGAAAATTAAAGATACCATACACAGATTTATCGTGGTTTACTATTGAGTGGAGCTATATCTACTGTCTTTTTTTTTTCTTATGTGATGAACTGGATACAAGTTAGTTCTCATTGAAAATAAATGAACTAATAAAAATGAAAGCGTTTTTTTGTAAGTAAAAAGAGATTATTTGTAGGTTTTTGGTGAGAGACTAAGTTGCTGTCGAGTTTTTGGTTCATGTATTAGGATTTAGATGCCTCTAATTGATGCCCATAACCTTTATTTATAAGGGTTTCTTTTTTATCATGATTTCAACTGGTGGAAGAGTGGGCCTCAGTAATGCAGAAGATAGTGTGGACAAGTGTCAATCTCTCATTGGGCGAGAGTTTTGGACCCTTTTCTCTTGATTTGCTACATGAGTTAATAGGTCTTCCTTTGTCACTTTTGAGCTCAAATCTAATATATCTATCCAAACAATCAAAGAGATGTAATTTTCTGCTTGTAATTGTTTGCTTAACACTTTCAACAATCCTTATATTGAACACGTCGAACAAAATATATATGTCAAACTGAATAATGTTGATTTATCAGGATAGAACGCGTCAAATCCTTTTGATCAAAACGCTAAACGAGAACGATCGAACACTCCTGAAGGGATCAATTTGTTTGAATCACACATTGGGCTGCACCCATTGGGCCTCACTCTTTGATTTGAGCTTGTCCAAATTATACCCCAACACTATTTTTTACTCCAATACATGTCACAACCCGCCTTATTTCAGGCCATAGTTAAACACTTCTTTTTTACTTACGTACTTATGAAAATCTTGGAAATATTTTTTTTAAAATAACAATAATAGATCACACATACATACTCAAACTTCTTTTTGTAATTATGTATATATAAACGAACTTTCTTTTTATAACATCATATACTTAACATATCCAAAAGAGGTTTTGTCTTACTTAACCATACTATATCTTTATATAAAACAAGTTCCAAGATAACTTAATATACATAGTAAACGGAAACATAACTGTGGCGGTATCCATACCCTTGTTAGACATGTATGCCCTAAGGAGTAAAAATGTAATATGTTTTTGGAGACATTTTTATCAATAAAGAATTCATTTATTATTTATATACCAAATCTTGTCCTTTTTACGTTCATATTTGTTGAATGTATGATAAGCAAACAAAAGTCTGAGACTGTCAGTTTAAACCTTTAAGAATTGGGCATATGATGGATAGACCATGCAAAAGACACGATTCTTAAAGTGACAGTCTAAATCATAAGATCCACAATCGAGGGAATAAAGTTGGGTGTTTTATTTATGTAAAGATTGTTATGTTGTCTATATCCCTATTGGGAGATGGTCTGTCTTAGTCATCAAAGGTGGACTCCGTGCATAGAAACATTGGCACATTGTCATAGGTGACGATGTGTTGGATCGGGACATAAAGTGAATTAATTTGGATTAATAATTCTGTCTTAGCAAATCGATTCACTTTAGATAATCATTTGTATTGTATTTTAATCCTGAGATGAATAGTGGGCCCATTGTCTTGACTTGTGTCTTTTGATATACCAAAGGATGAAATCTACATTTTAATAGTGGTATCCATGCTGATACGTTGGAGGCATGACTCTTGATAACGTAGACCTGTTATTCATAGATATGGACTCTATAGCTTCTTTTTGGGAGTAGAGATATCCTCTTATATGCGTTATCCTATAATTAAAAAACTAGAGCGCTCAACCATTTAGATACATAGGTGTAACCGAATGGTATACTGTCTTTGGATGGTAAGTTTTTCGATAGTGAGATAATGAAACGTAAGATAAAAATAATCGAGAAGGTAAGACAAAACTCGTCCTTAAGCCGATTATGGATAATCCTATGGGGATATGATACACTATGATATGTCATGGAGACTTAGTTATATGGGCTTCATAATTCTATAGAGTTCAAGAGTGCAGCTCCAAGCTTTTAGTGGAGTAGCGTTGGAGTTGATAATTATGAAATGTATATCTGGGATATTGGGCTTAATAATTATCGAGAGCTTGAACTATATAGGTCCATTTGGTCCCCTTTGCTAGCTCACAAAATCCTGTAACAATACAACGTGCTTTTCCAATAATTGGTGACTTATATCAAATTTATTATACTGGTTGAAATTTGGAAGAATCAAATAATTTATGTCTATTTATCGGTTAAATTAATTTTGTAACAAAATTAATTCAAGATAAACTTGTTGAATTATTAGGATCTGATAATTCTTGTCTGTTTATCAGTTGATCTAATTTTGGATAAATTAAATCAAGATAAACTTGTAGAATTATTAGGAATCTATTTATTTTCTTAGAGATTATCTAGATAAAGTTGTTTTAATTAGATAATTTTTCTATTGGATTATTTGAATTAAAACTGAGGCTTTATCCTATAAAATCTTAGGTGAAAAATAAAAGATTCGCTAAGATTTTTTTTGGCATTCGGCATGCCGATCCTTAAGTTTGGCTTGTCGATGGGGCAAGTTCAGCCTGCTGGTTAGGCAGATCGGCCTGCCTATGCATAAAAAAAAAAATAACGTGTTTTCACGTGGATTTCATTTGATATTGATCAGAATTTGATTCTGATTCAAATTTTTGAGACCTTATCTGATAAGAACTGACCCTAGACCCAACCTCTATAAATAGGGAGTGAGTCTCATAAGTTATTTAGATCAATTGAGAGATTAAGAGTGAAACTCTGCTGGTGAGATTCTGAAACTCCTTGAGAGCTCTTGTTTACAAATCACAAACACTAGCTTTGGGTTCTCTTAATTGGTTGGAAGGAGAGTCACCTTAAGGAAGAGCTGTACGTATGAGCCCACACTCACTTTGATCGTGGATAGAGAATAGCAAAGAAGATTAGTTGGTTGAGACTCTTTTAGAACGTTACTTTTCTACACACATTACGGGAGTTCTTCGGCATTCAAAGATTAGTAAGATTTGATTAATTTATGCATATAGCATGTCAAACTTGTATTTTGGAAAATACTCTGATATAAAATTTTTAAAATTTCACTGCATACTATTTTTTCAACAATTGGTATCAGAGACATGATTTTTACATAAATTTACGAGTTTGTGATCATGCTATACGTATAAATTATTCGATCTTTATCTCTCCTATGCTTGAATTTAATTTTATAAAGAGTTGGCACTCTAGGTTTCTATATATTTATATGTTGTCATGGATTAGATGGTGAATGTTTATTAATTAATTATAGTTGATTAAATTATTATTTAATTATTTATTAACTAATTAATACCGGTTATGGTTCCTTAGAGATTAGAATGTGTATCTAGGTTTTTTCATGTAATTAGATGGCGGACTATCATTTTCGTCTAGGAATTATCAGTTAATTTTAAATTTGTAAGAATTTTGTAATTAAATAATTATTCGAAGAAGGCAGATCTAGAAGGCGGATCTAGAAAATGGATGATGGTGTTCCTACGTATTTCTTGAGTCTCTAATTTTATGTTTTTGAGTTGTTGAAAATAAAATTGATGAATTGCATTAAAAATTGTATTTTTTGGAAAGGGTGATTTCTGCTCGGTCGGCATGCCAAATCCCAGTTCGGCAGGCCGTTAGCGGGGCAGAAATCAGGTGGCTCTGACGACAGGCCGAACTTCTAATTCGACAGGCCGATTGGTCATGAATCGGCAGGTCGGTGGGTCATGACCGGTAGGCCGATGACACAGATCGGCTGGCCGATGACACAGATCGGCTTGCCGATAGAAAGCTGAAAATTTCTCTAGAAAAGGTGCAGCTTTTCATGCAGTTTTAATTTTATTTTTGAGACAATTATGAGAAACATTAAATATGGATTTGACCAAAAATTTGGAGTATTCGATTCATACGAGATTGAAGACTTACGGATAAGCATTACATAAAGAAGGATACAGCTTGAAAATTCAAGAATAAAAAATCGATAATATGTTTCGATTATTCTCTTGTAATTTTTGTTTTCTATTCTCTAGGGTGGAACCATAATATTACGGTTATTCATTATTATTTTGCTTCTAGCTTTGCTTAATTGCTTTACTTGTCTGCATTATAATATGATTTGTCACGTATATTGATAACATGCTATATAGAATAGGGAGTGCCGCTCATATTAAAAATTGTTCATGCATGTCTTTTAAAATAAAACCTTGATTTCAAAAGATTGAGTGAGAGAAGGTTTTCGAAGATAGGACCTAAGGCCTCTATCATTGGTCCATAGGAAGAACATGGTGGTCCCAACCCCTAGGAAGGGATATCTATCATGTATCAGATTGGATCTCCGAGAGGATGAGGTATTTTAGCATGATTTATGGTTACACACCCTTAGGTGGTGATTATAAATCATGGATGAAATATTGAAACGATGGTTATACACTCATGTTAATTTTATTATTAACTTCCCCTAAGAGCTCTGTTAATAAAATTAATGGCTAAAGAAACGATTATTAATATATGCTGGATCATACAGGTACTGGATGGCATATACTAATCAGGAGGGGATCCATGCTCCTGATTGAATTTGGCATGACTCCCCAAGGAGCTTGTTGAATTCTAAGTTGGGAATTATCGTTGCAAGGTTGTGATATTTTCAAAGTTTTGACACATAAACACATTTGTATGTTTTTACATGATTATTTTATCTTACTAAATTATTATGATATGTTTGCTTATGGTTAGTATATATGATATGTTTGCTTATGGTTAGTATATGATTCTTTATTGTAGATTAAAAATGTCTAAAAACGCTTTATCTTTGATACTTGATAAAAATCTATTAACCAGAGAGAATTATAATGATTGAAAATGGAACCTGGATATCGTCCTCTCCTTTGAGAAACTAAAATTTATGCTGACAACCCCTTGTCCTCCCGAGCTTATGGGAGATTCCACCAATGAGCAATTCCAAGCGTATGATAGCTGGAAAGATGCAAACGATCAGGCCTGTTGCTATGTTATGGCAAGCATAAATAACATGCTGCAAATTCAACATGAAGATTATGAGACTGGGAAGCAAATCTTGGATAATCTTAAAGACATGTTTGGAGACCAGGCTATAATAAAGCTATAAGGGGCCCTTCAAAAACTCTTAAACTGTAATCAGAGGCCGATGACATCTGTAAAGGAGCACATGATGTTGGTCATGGGTTACCTCGCTGAGGCTCAAACCAATGGAGTTAACATCGATGCTGAAACTCAGATGACTAAGGTCATTGAGACTCTGTCTAAGGAGTTTATTCAATTTAGAGCTACTTTTAATTTAAGCAATAGACAAGATATGACCTTAACAGAATTAATGAAACAGTTACAGGAGTTTGAACTACTGATCAGGGAGTCTCCTACTGGTGGCGAGACCAACATGATAGCTGCTTCTGGTTCCAATCCCAATTTTGGGAATGGAAAGAAGCAACTAGCCAAAAATGGGAAGTCTTCTATTCCTGCTAATAACAAGAGCAAGAAGAAGAAGAAGGAGAAGAACCCAAAGAAGCTTAAATGTTTTTCCTGTGGTTGGGCACATAAAGAAGCATTGTAAGGACTTCCATTCGAAAGGAGGTAGGTGTGATCTTCTGTATATAGAAACTTGTTTGGTTGAGGAATCTAGTAACATCTTGGTCATAGATTCCGATGCAACTAATCACGTTTTTGTTTCTCTACAGGGGTTCAAAGAAACGAGAAGTCTGCTTCATAAAGACTTCACGCTTTAGATGGAAGATGGATCCTTGGTCTTAGCAGAAGCAGTGGGAGACGTCCATCTTTATTTTGATAATTATAGGAATTTAATTTTGCTAGATTGTTTTTATGTTCCTAAATTTAAAAAGAATTTAATTTTTTTACCTTGTTTATTTAAAGACTCCTATTTGGTTTCTTTTAATAATAAAGTGGTGATTCGTAAAAATAAATCTTTATCTGTTATGGACGGATGCAAAATAATCTATATATTATCAAACCTAAGATGGACTTACTGCTTAATGCTGAGATAAATGATAATAACTCTAAAGACTTAAAAATTTTCACACTAATAAGACTTATCTTTGGCATTTGTGCCTTGGTCATGTTAACCTGAATAAGATTCAAAGGCTGGTAAGGGATGGACCTTTAAGCCACTTAAAGGTAGAATCTATACCTCAATGTGATCTTGTTTGGAGGGTAAAATGACTTAAAGACCATTCGGTCTAAGGGCAATAGGGCTGAAGGGGTTCTAGAATTTATGCATAGTGATGTTTGTGGACCGATGAACATCCGGGCACAAGAAGGGTATGAGTATTTTGTCACTTTTATTGATGATTACTCAAGGTATGGGTATGTGTACCTGACGCACCATAAAAGCAAAACTTTTGACAAGTTCAAGGAGTTTCGAGCTAAAGTGAAAAAACAATTGGGTAGACCCATAGAGGCACTTCGATTCGATTGAGGTAAAGAATACCTTTCTGATGAGTTTCTAAGACACTTATTAGAGAATGGGATTTTATCCCATTTGACTGCGTCAGACATTCCGTAGTAGAATGGCGTAGCGGAGAGAAGGAACATGACTTTATTAGACATGGTAAGGTCTATGATGAGTTATTTATTATTGCCTTTGTCCTTTTGGGGATATGCACTACAAACTGCATGTTATCTTTTGAACAATGTCCCTTCAAAATCGATCCCTAAAACTCCTCATGAGTTGTGGACAAGCAAGAAAACATTCTTAAACCATATTCACATATGGGGATGTCCGGTTCATGTCCTATTTAAGGATACGAATAAGTTGGAAGCACGTTCGGAAGTTTGCATGTTTGTAGGATATCCAAAAGGGACTAAAGGTGGTTATTCTATAACCCAAAGAAAAATAAAGTCGTGGTTTCAACTAATGCAACTTTCCTTGAGAAGAGTTACATGGACGACTTTAAGCCTCGAAGCAAAGTGGTGCTTGAGGAATTAAGGAGTGATCTAATCACTTCGTAGGTTGAATGAAACCGTTCCGATCAGTGTAGAAAGACCAAATGACCCTGAACAATAGCCTAAGGGGCTTCAGCATAGTGGGAGGATCGGGCGTCAACCCAAGGCGTATTTGTTCAATAGGGAGGCCTTCTTGGCTAAACTGGATGAACATGATAGAAATCCTTATACTTACGCAGAGGCTATTTAAGTTGTTGATTCAAAACTCAGGATAGAGGCCATGAACACAGAGATGAAGTCTATAGAGATTAATCAGGTTTGGGAGCTTGTGGATCTTCTCGAAGGGGTAAAACCCATAGGGTGTAAGTGAATCTACAAGAGGAAAAGAGGAATGGATGAAAAGGTCAAAACTTTTAAGGCTAGACTGGTAGTTAAGGGTTATACGCAAAAGAAAGGAATAGATTACGAGGAAACATTTTTGTCTGTAGCCATGCTTAAGTCCATCCGGATTCTCTTATCCACAGCTGCCGTTCTCGACTATGAGATTTGGCAAATGGATGTCAAGGCGGCTTTTCTTAATGGCTATCTTGATGAGTCTATTTATATGGAACAACTAGATGGGTTCAAGGTCAAGGTTCAAGAGGGTAAGGTTTGTAAACTGCTAAAGTCAATTTATGGACTTAAGCAGGCTTCCCATTCTTGGAAAATAAGATTTGATCAAGTGATTAAGACTTATGGGTTCTCACAAAGTGTGGATGAGCCAAGTGTTTACAAACACATTAAGGGTGGGAAGGTGGTTTTTTTGCTACTTTATGTAGATGACATTCTGCTAATTGGCAATGATGTTGGGGGCGTTGAAACACCCATTATTTTAACGGGTATGATTTTCTAAAAATCATATAAATAAAATGTTACTTTAGCATTTTTACTAAGTCTCCGTAGTAAATATTTTAAATCTACCTATCACTTACTTCTACCAACCTTGTCCCACTACATTAATGCTTAATTAAGTAGCCTCAACTACTTGGAGACATAGAATTAATTCACCTCAACTACCAGGAGACATCGATATGTTTTCTCAACCACCTTTTTAATGCTTCCTTCATCTTCTTTTACAACTT